>MU159016.1:672438-739052 GCA_015888305.1 Antheraea pernyi
GAGGAAGATACCGCGCAGCACACGCTGTCTGAGTGTGCTGCGTGGGGGGAGCAGCGCCGCCTTCTGGCGGCGGCGGTAGGACCGGACTTATCGCTGCCGAGCGTGGTTTCGGCCATGCTCGGCAGCGAACAGGCGTGGCGAGCGATGGCCTCCTTCTGCGAGGAGGTCATCTCGCAGAAGGAGGAGGCGGAGAGGGCCCGCGAGGCAGACCCTCAAAGTGGCCGTCTCCGCCAAAGGAGGACAGGCAGGAGGAGAAAACTGCAGAAATATTGACGTTCATTTGTTTAGTTGACAGTTTAAATGTATTACATAAATACACTATAAAGGGAAGATTTGGTTTAAAAAAAAAGTAAGGCTCTTCAAGCAATGTTTTTTTATACTGGAAAAGTATTGACGTAGTCCTTATTTACATTAATATTAATGTCCTTGTTTATATTCCGAGTCATTGTTGTTGGCCGCTCTGAATAAAGTTTAAGTTCGGTCTTGCGCATAGTACAGTCAAGAGGTTAATAAAAAACAAATTCAGAATATGATTCGATATTATACGTACAATATATCAGGTCTTAATAAATTATGATTATGAAATATCTATTTGCCTGTTACATTTAGTAATAAAAATGTATCATGACCATGTTGCTATTTTAAGAAGATTTTGTGTATGTGAAATGAAAGTTGGATTCCGATTGTGTCGTCTTGTAAACAGTTTGACTGTTGAGTTTGACAAGTGGTTTACGAAAACCTGTTTATATGAATTGAGCAGACATATACATACATACAAGATATATATACACATAGTTCATTCTTCTGATCGAAGTACTCAGTATTTGGCTCTGGAGCAACCAAGGAATATTCAATATATATATTGATACAGCCACCCAAACTGTATTTGTTCTTATTAGACTCTGTCGTGTCATATTCCGATTAAACACTATCGATCAAAGTCTACTCGGTGACCGTTCCGATCAGAGTCTATGATGTTACTGTTCGTTAATAAATTTGTATTCATTATTCAAAGGTATCGTAGCTGTGGCGGGCCGATAAACGTAGTCTATGCGTGCGGCCCGCATAAGATCGAAATCAGCTCGATCGAGACCCCCTAGGATGCGCCCGTTTGATGAATAAGGCACATGGTTTCGTATTTTTGCGCTTACTCCTATTCAACGTGGCATTAACTTATATTTATTACATCCTGCACAGTTTAAAATAATATTTATTCCTAATAAATTATCTGTATATTCGTTCATTAATGTCAATATAACTTATTGCTAACACTGTGAGTTTCTACGTACTAGAACAGTATGTAATACAAACTAAAGCGTAATAGATTTATGTCTTTCACTTCCTAAAACTATTCACTATTAGAGTATTCAGTGTCATGCACATGGTTCGCTGTCCGTAACAACGAGTGCAAAACGCGTCACATTTGTTGTTGTTGTATTTCTTCTTTAATAGCGCATAACTAGCTAAATCCGTGACTTGGCCACGTCCGTTATGATTATTATTAGGCATATTTTATACAGAAAACAATTCCAAATACATATAACACATAAGATTTCCTTTCAAAATCATTCTAATGTATTCAAGTCCACTATAAAATGCTTTCAAAATTTAAATTCTTTCCTGTAAAGTTATGTAAATATGACTAAGACAGTTTTTCTCTTTAGCCCTTCATTTGTAAGTTTGATTTCAATTATGACATTTAGAAAATGGCATCGGTATAAATAAGACGTAATGCGAGATCTAGGTGTAATGATTGATTCTAAATTATCATTTAGACCACACCTCGACCATATCGAGTATCGAGTTTATTATACGTACAGCCAAATTAAATTTAATAAATCATGGACCATTTTGTATATTACTTCGGTTCGTAGCATTCTAGAGTATTGTTCATCAGTATGGTCCCCGTTCTATAAAAGTCATATAGACATGATTGAGTCCATCTAGCGACGCTTTTTAAGGATAATGTGCAGTAAGCTTGGTATCAAAAATAGAATCATTGTATACAAAGATAGACTTCAAAAATTCAATCTTAAACGCCTTGAACATCGAAGATCTATAGCTGACTTATGTATACTTGACACAATAGTAAACGGTACCTTTGGTAGTGATCTGCTCGGGCAAATCAATTTCAGAATACCAACTCACTCAGTATGAGCTCATCAATTATTTAATTTACAAGCTCTTAATAACAACATTTCAAAAAACAATCCGTTGTATCGAATCTGCAAGTACTATAACGAATTCTGTGTTCACAAAGACATATTTAATGACAGCTGTAAAAAAATATAAGCCACATATTGTATTAGAGACATAGACGTATGGATAGTTGTATATCCCCAATATTAATTTTGTCATCACACTATTCATACAATTCGTACAATTCATAATTGGATTTCAGATTTATTATGTTATAATAGTTTTGTTACCCATATAATTTAAATCTGTTATCTGTAAGTATACCTTTTTGTAAAAAATAAAAATATAATTGTAAATATTTTCAGCTTAATTATAATGAACTAGCTTTTGTTCGTGGCTTTGCTCACTTTAATGTAAATATGACCTACTGTATTTTTTTAGATGAAATGCATCCCTGTGTCTTTTTTTGTACCCCTAACAACGTGTTTGCAAAATGTAAAAATGATCGGTTGAGTAGTAAGAGCGTGAAAGCGTAAGAAACGAACGAAGATACCCATATTGTCATTTATAATATTAGTTAGGACAGCTGGTACCCGCAACTTCTTCTAAATTGCCTACGTATGCGCACCACACCGCTTTCCTCACTTCTCCACACTTACAAATAAACATCGCCAAACGTCTAGTACCTATAAAATCTTAGTTTCGTATTAATGAATTTATACAAAACTAACTTCTCCCCGAGACTCCATCAGCGTGGAGTAATTACGTTGAGCTAACGCTACCACGCAGCGAAAGCTCTCAAAAGGAAAAAAAACCATTTTGAAACATTCTTCATTGGTGCTCCGCTACTATTGGTCTTAGCGTGATGATATAGCCTATAGCCTTTGGTTGACCTCTTATAAATAAATTTAATAGGTGCGCTCCAAATAATGAGATGTGTTCCTGGTCTGTACGTCATTGGTCGAGTACGGAGCATGTAGGCGCTATAAAGGACGTCCCTGGCTGACAAAATTATCAAGAAAGAAAAATAATTTGAATAAGAAGAAAAATGGAACAATTTAAAAATTTCATGCACCGCACCGATTTGTTTTTTCATGACAGTACGCTTCAAACCGCCGTGAACGCAAGCCATTGTGGCTGCACTAGAACGTTATACGCTTTTCTACAGTTCGCTTCATACTACCGCCGCGCCGTCGAAACATTGTTTTTTATCGGTTTAAGCTTTTTGCTGTGACTTTAAGTTACATAGTATATCATATCATCGGCTCCGCTTCACCCGCTCATATCCGCAGACAGCGCACATTTCGCCTGAGACGCCGCTGCTCCATATAAGGTGCTGAGTTGCAGGTCAGTGTACGCTTTTATTTGGGGTTCTTGTTATTTTATTTATTTATAGGCAAGGCCGCCAACCGCCTTTACGCTCTCAATTTATTTTTACCGCATAAGGTGGGGCCTATTTACACGGTCCCATCAGCCCCTTTAGCCTTTCTCGATAAATGAGACCAAGTAGTTCCTGAGATTAGCGTGTTCATTCAAACAAACTCTTCAGCTTTATAATATAACTATAGATTGACACAATAATAATTATGTTTAGATAAGAACCAAGCGTAAGTCAGAATAAAGTTAAAATATATATCACATAATAAATAAACAGAACGAGTATCATACGAAGCTCATCGAACAATAATATCTCTGCTTATCTCGTATCTTAATAAGCGTAAACATAATCCTGTTACACGGATAAGCCAGCGGGATGTTAAGACCCTTTACTGGGATTGTTAAATAAAACAAAGTCCCCTACCGCGTCTGTCTGTCTGTCTGTTCGCGATAAACTCAAAAACTACTGAATGGATTTTCAAGCGGTTTTCACCAGTGGATAAAGTGATTCATGATGAACGTTTTGATATATAATTTGTTATGGATTTTTTTTATAATCAGGGCGGGACAACGTCTGCCGCGCCCGCTAGTATATGATAAGAATGTAAATCGAAAGTGTCTGTACTATTTAGATTTTTGTGAAAACAATTGCTGCAGGTGTCTTGAAATAAGTAATAAAATACATTTCAAACATTCTTAGAAATGTCTGTCTGACTGTTTGTATGAACACGCATCACTGCTATAGTACTGCGTTCACGATAAAACCACACTGAGGATATCGTACCCTCGAGTAACATTCAGTCTTGGTTTCATTAAAATCGGTCCACTCTATCAAATGTTATTGTAATTTTAATGACGACGCGGCGTAAGTACGACAGAAAAGTGGATAAGTAAATAGTCATTCCATATGACACAAATATTAATAGTCCATTGAAATGTTACATTTTTTAGGCCTTACCTTGCGTTTTTTAGAGGACGCAATTTTATTTTTTTGATGTGTAGGGGGGGTCAGTGTAAAGCTTAAATCAAGTTTGTGAGGTCGCCACCCTTGCCCCACGGCCACCATCTTGAAAATAGGGGTTGAAATGGTTATTCCGATTTATCTCTTAAATTATTTATCTGATTAAAAAAAATTGTGAACATTTTTTGTTGCAAATTTAATTCTCTACAGCTTTGGTTCAGTATCTTTTTGTCGTAGAATTATAAATAAAAAAGTTATAAGCGAAAATGTTCAGAAAGTCGAGAAAAAAAATTATATTATTCGATATAACTTTTTTTTATCATTATGCGAAAAAATGATATCAGACCATTTTGGTAGATCGTTTTTTTAAAGAATAACTTTTATACGCAACATTTTTTAATTAAGTCAATAGCTAAGGTTTTAGAGCGCTCCGAAGTGAGTATTATTTTTCAGTACTCTTAATTATACATATATATTATACGTGTGAACTAATAATGTGTTCCCTATCGAGTATTGACTACGCAGGTCAACTACTCATTTTCCACGAGATCTCGGAGATCTCGGCGTACGAAGAGTGCTCTCGTAATCCGCTACTAGGTGCCGTCACGGCAATCCATAGATTTCCAGCCATCGCGGCTACACTACAACGGCTCGCGCGCGCAGCTGTTAAAAAATAAATAACTCAAATAAGATAGAGTAAATCGCGTATTTACGTCTATCTTCCCCTCTCGGAGATCTCGGCATACGAAGAGTGCTCTCGTAATCCGCTACTAGGTACCGTCACGGCAATCCATAGATTTCCAGCCATCGCGGCTACACTACAACGACTCGCGCGCGCAGCTGTTAAAAAATAAATAACTCAAATAAGATAGAGTAAATCGCGTATTTACGTCTATCTTCCCCTAAAAATAACCGTCAAACAATAATAATAACTTTTGTTATGTCTATTTTTAGACTTCGGTGCCATCACCGTTAGTAAATTTAAATTCAATCTTATAAAATACGTGTTGCGCCCACGCTTTTGTAATCGATCCCTATTAGCCCCCGCACACTTCGCGGTTCTCAATAATATCTCGAGCCTAGGTCGTCCCCGCGCGGAGCCCTCTTGATATTATTTACGCGATACAGTGACTCACCTACATCACTTGAACACACATATGAGATCATCTCTCTCACACACGTGCACATATATACACATGGTGGGAGGGTTTTGTTTTTTTTCCAAAAAAAAAAAAAAACTAATAATGTGTCATCAGTTATTTTCTTTCTTTATTGTCAATCGTTTTAAGATTATCGATGACAACACCTGTCCCTGCGATAACACATCTGTGCAAAACTTTGAACACTTGCTTCAAGATTGTCCCAGGTTTAGCACGAAGAGGCTAGATCACATATTGCATTGTGATAATCTTCATACATGTCATAATATTTTGGGCTTGATGGAGAAGGAATCTGCAATCAATTCGTCGATAATTTTGCTAAACATGTGATCGCTAATCTTAAGACATTTAACAGACTTTGAAATTACCACGACTCCCTGACTTGTATCTATATCAGGACTAACAAATATTGGCGTACTTTAATATTACTAGTAGGCGCCCAATGCTCGACATTCATTCATTGTTTTTTAAAGTTTGAATTTTATTAGGGTTCATATCATTGTTGAATGTAGAATGAAAAAGGTTAATTGGAACGTAAAAGTAAAATAATACATACAGTCGAGCATAACAACCTCCTTCTCAACCTTTTTTGAAGTCCTTTATTGACAGATATCAAAATGTCTTATTTATTTACATGAGTGTATATGTTGTGTAAAATTGAAGCAGTAGTGTGAGTAATGCATATTTTAATTAATTTAATGTACTTCTAATCCATTTTATATAAAATAAATAGCTTTCTGCACTTCTCCTCCATATAAACTTTAAATATGCCAAGTTTCACGTTCATTCGTTCGCGCATTTCTCTCAAAAAGGGATACAAAGTTTGGGCTTCACGTATTAACATATAGATGCTCATGCAACACGTCAATGGGAGTGAATAGTGAATTGTATCAAATTGCGATCACTCCTCTCCCCCTTTATATTGCCAATTCCAATTGACCTGTGTGCGACAAACAATTTTGGAAAAAAAATAGCCTTAATACAATGAAATGATTTTATTAGTCACTTTTTTGTTATATCAGGTTCCACGCGAATGAAGTCGCGGGAACAGCCAGTTTATTACTAAAATTGGCAACGACTTTGTACGCTTTTTTATACAGTAATGATTTATAACTGATTATTTTACTTTATTAATTTAAAAGCATATTTTATTATTGGAACGAAATTTCTTAACGCGGGTTGTGGTGTGAGTTGACTGGTAAAAATCGTCACGTAAGAAAAAAGCGTTACTCTCCACTGTTTTCCGCTGCGGCTCTTTCTCTCTGTCTCTTTCTATTTTGTGTATACCGGTAAGGGATAGTGTAATCTGTCACGAAGCACTTTTTTATTTTTTTTATTGTAGCATGGCATAATGACTGCTCTATCTATGCCTGATGGTAAGCATAGTCCAATTCAAAAACAATGGTGACCACCGAGAGAAACTATCCATCGCCGGTCGCCACTGTCATGCCGCCCTACGAAAAGCTGGATATGCACAGGCTGACCCCGAAACGCGACCCGCAGAAGCGAATCACTATGACGGACTTTTTCGCCATATACATGGTGGTTGTGACGCAGTCAGGCTGTAAAACCCTACCACCCCGCTTTCGCCATTGCCTCGTTCGTTATTCAGCAGGGTGCACCACGCGCAGGTGAGGTTGGCTTGGATGTCTCAAATCTTCGATGTTATTCGACACCCATTACACTCCAAAAATTAAATATACACGGGATTTTATACTACGCGTAGCCGACGGAAGCCGTGCAAGCGCAATACAATCGGTCACACTTACTAGGACATAATGACACGAAATTAGAAATTTATCTCCTGCCAAAAAAATACCATTCAACGCGCTTAAAGAACTTTTCAATTCAAAAATAATATAAAGACAGACACGTATCACAACCTTGTGTTATTATATTACAGACTGCAGAGACAAAAAGCTTTTCTAACATAAGTCGATACTAAGCTACGTGGATCTTTATTCCCCGCAATATCCCATTACAAGTTTAGCTTAACGCTTCACCTTTGTTAACTTACGGTCTCATGGATCGGGTTTTTTTTGTTAACTTATCTTCGTTTCTTATAGCTGCTACGAGATAAGCGATAAACTTAGCTTAACAGAGGAGGGGGCCCTCTATTTATTTTATATGAAATGCATTAGAAGTTCATTAAACTAATTAAAATATGCATTACTCACACTACTGCTTCAATTTTACACAACATATACACACACACATGTAAATAAAAAAGACATTTTGACATCTGTCAATAAAGGACTTCAAAAATGGTTGTGAAGGAGGTTGCTATGCTCGACTGTATGTATTATTTTACTCTTACGTTCCAATTACCCTTTTTCATTCTACGTCCAACAATGATATTAACCCTAATAAAATTGAAACTTAAAAAATCAATGAGCTATGGTCGAATGTCGACCAGTGGGCGCCCACTAGTAGATAATAATCGACGTAGATGAAGTTGCGGGTAACGTCTAATTAGGTAAAACTTTTTGATTGTTTCGATTTTAAACTT
Source organism: Antheraea pernyi (assembly GCA_015888305.1). Taxonomy (NCBI): domain Eukaryota; kingdom Metazoa; phylum Arthropoda; class Insecta; order Lepidoptera; family Saturniidae; genus Antheraea; species Antheraea pernyi. The sequence goes on from MU159016.1 coordinate 680,585, forward strand.
CATAATGTAACGCGAGTTCTATGTTTAGTTTTGACAGAAAAAGTAAACAGGGATCTGAAAATTTTGCTATGAGGTTTTAGTTTGTAGTAAAGTAAATAAAAAGTTCCTTACCATCGTCTGTATTATATATTTTTGCGTACAAACATTGAAACAATTAAAAGCAAAAATATACTTCGTTTACATAAATTCTTTGTAAGCAATGTTACCCGTTTACTTTCCTACTCCTGCGTATGCCCGTCACACCATTTGCCTCGCATCTTCGCTGCCCGAAAACAATAACCTATAAAACAATGCCTATAAGAACCACAGCGTCCAAACCTTCATATTAAACGTAGATATTGATAAAAAGATAATGTGATATGAAGAACATCTTATAAAGGAATCGTGGCGGTCTACTGCTTTTTGACCCGTGGAGTATCATTCTATTGTCCGCAGTTTCGAACCCCAGTAGGTATCAGCGATTTTTTCGGAATTCTCTTGTGGTAGGGTTTGTTCTAAATTCGCCTGGCTAGCTACTTACTCTCAAGTTGAAAATCGCCAAGCGCCTGTTGGTGTATTCCAGCAACTGCACTTGAGAGCCAGTCCTATCTAGATTTAATATCTTTAACATCACATGAGACTGTGGCCAAATACTAAAAAACTACAACAAATAAAAAACGAGGTGGCCATAAGGACTACCGACATAGGTGAAAACTCAAAGCAATGGAATAACTGTGACGTGATGAATGATTTATATTCAAATTACTAACATTAGTCTGGTTTTCACATCTATTCACACTGCGAACCATATTTAAAAACATTTTTGTACAGTTTATTCATAAATCAAACACATGTCAAATCAAATCAAATCAAAAATACTTTATTCAGTTTAGGCCCTAATAAGGCACTTATGAATGTCAAAGACTACTACCGGTTCGGTAGTAAACCGAGTAGTAAGTAAGTAAGTAAGTAAGTAGAGTAGTAGTAAACCCAGTCATCGAGAAGAACCGGCAAGAAACTCGATCGGATACATTTTTTAAACATATATTTCCAATACATTATACAATGCCTTTAGTGGATGCACAGAGAGAAGTCAATCCCAGACATCACTATCATTCACATACTGATCCACTCTATAATATCCTTTTGAAACTAAAACCCGTTTGGCATGGCGCTTAAATTTACAGTCCGGCAAATCGGTAACATGCTTTGGGCCTTTATTGTAGAACCTAACACTATTACCTAAAAAACTATTACTGGTTTTGCTAAATCTGAAACATGGGACCACCAGTTTATCACAGTTTCTAGTATTTATCTATCATGATGGACTGCACAAACTTAATGTAAAATATCAATATTACATGTCCGTTATACTACGCGTTTATAGTCTAACGCAAGCTCAATAAATCACGAGAACGTATGTCACCATTTAATGGTATGTCGCTAACGCGAAACCCAAAGTTCCTCTTTGTTTTGTAAAGAATGTTCACTTCAAAAATATAAGGATTCATTAATAATTACAATTATTAATAATTAATTACAAATAATCCACATGAAACAAGTAAGGGTAATAATTACCATAAAACAAATCTCTTTCCATCAAACAAAGTCGCGAGCATCACCTAGTGATATCATAATTTACAGGCTCGTTTGTATCGCGTATATCATAAATTCCAAGATAAAGCGTGCATGTAATTAGCGAAACGTCGCCGAAATCTCTTGAAATTCCTCGCAAAGGAATCCCGGAATCTTAAGTCGGAATTACACAGTGCAAAATAAAACTGAGATCTGCTTCAAATGTCGCGATAACGCCACTTCTTTATCTCTAAATGTTGTAAAACAGGGTTGCTTTTTTCAGGCGCTTACATCGATAACACTGGGTAAATATTATAATTATGAAAAATAAGGTACAACAGAAAAATGCCTACAAAAAAGTCCATACGTCAACAACCTGTCTTCCACATGAAGGTCTGGGCAGAATAACCACGCCATCCCATAACGTCTTAGCGATTTTAAACTCCAAGAAATTCCCAGTTTTATACAGTTCCCATTTTTTTTATATCATAGCAGGCAAACGGACTTTTGGTCATTTGATGTTAAGTGACTACCACCATCCATAGATAGCAACACTAGGGGAGTCGCAAGTGCGTTGCCAACCTGTCTTGGGGGAGAGGCGGAGTAAGGGAAGGGGGAAGGGGAGGGGAGTTAGGCCTCCGGCGCTCTCACTGACCGAACGAAACGCAACAATGCAAGCATTGTTACTTCACGTCGGTTTTCTGTGGGTCGGATGGTAGTACCGGGGGCGAGCCGAATTCATGCTGAACCCATTAATAGCTTCAGCGTATCTCTACCACCTACTGAACCAAATACGAGGGTGTTACAAAAACATTTCTCAGTTTCAGGTTTCCTTACAATGTTTTCCTTTACCGTCAGCCGATAGTGTTATTGCCAATTGAAAATATTAGTTAATGTACGCGAGTTCCGAAAAGTTCGTTGGTAAATACCGGGATTCGAACCTGCGTATATAGAATTGACATTTCCCAGATCAAACTCTACTAACAAAACATTCGAGAAAAAGTTCACGATGTTATATGTATCTATTACGGATAACCAACAGTAAGCATTGTTATCTTTTATATATAAAGAAATAATTAAAATGTGTCATTTTCGAAATAATATAATTATCACAGCAGATTTAAGCAGAATATCTCTATTCTTAACATATTTGAGCCTAGAAAATCTGTCTTTTCAAACATAATTGCCGTTGTGGTATGAAATTTGTGATTATCTCTTGTTTGTTTAAAATAAGTACTGTAACGCCAAAACATTAAGTTCAATTTCCACGATATGTCACTAGTAATCAACGCCTTATAAACTAATAATATCAAAGTTTAACACTATCTCCGATAGATGGGGTTGCTTATCTATTAGATGGCGCTATCGTTTGCTCAACGTTAAACGATTTAAAAGTACGATGAATGTACATGCAAATTCTTTACTGCCTATGTAACGTCGTAGTAACAGACATGTAATATTATACTTTTTTCTTTTATTTTTGGTAATAAACCTTCCAGATTGTTACGGCCATTCTCGAGTAGGCAAATAATAAATAATATTACAAGTGTGTTGCGATAATTTCAATGTTCTAAAAAGGTAATTTCAATGTTCTTAAAAGATAATTACAATGTCCTATAAAGATAATTTCAATGTTCTTAAAATATAATTTCAATGTTATAAAAAGATAATTTCCATATTCTAAAAAGCTAACTTCAGTGATCTAAAAAGACGGTGGCTTGTTACAATATTCCAGGGATGTTTTTGGGGCATCTCGGAACTACTGCTCCGTTATATTATTGAAGTGAAACTTCTACTGCGAACTACAACAAGGTTGCGTTAAACGGTTATCGCTACCATGGAGGGCGTATGAAAGCACTGTTGTGTTAAATGCTCAACGCTCTTGGGGAGGGGGAATAAAAAGAGACAGAGCGAGAAAAATAATCAAACATTTCATATCTCACTTTAGTTATCATAATCCCATTGTAAATGTTATAGATTTTGCTATTTCTCCACTCGAAAATGATAATTAAAAGATGCGATCAATTGTGAAACGTAAGCAATGTTAATAAAGTTTGTCTTTAAGAAACAATATGATTTCACTAAAAATCAATTTCTACCCCTTCCTATTTTCATTTCCACATTACGAAGTTTCAATTCTTCCGCGCGGAGAGACTCCACGCAGTTTTTTTTCCCATCCACTTCTCTTATGCACAATAGTCGAAGTATATTACGTAAAATGCCACCAATATTACAAAATATAGATGTCAAATAACACAAGATTGTGAATAAAATATAGAAGCCACTATATGACAGACCAACAACCCGCCGAAAAACTCCGTTACTATACTTGTATACTTCCAACCCACATTGGGATGCACCAATTCAGTACGATACTATAATGTATGTAAATCTCTGGCATCATCATCATATATATTAATACGTGAAGCCTAAACTTTGTATCCCTTTTTAACGGAATTGGGCGAACGGATGAACGTGAAATTTGGAATAGTTAAAGTTTATATGTAGGAGAAGTGCAGAAAGCTATTTATTTTGACGCTGAAACTGAAACTATTATTGATTTCAGCATGAATGGGTCGGCTCGCCCGGGTTAGTACCGCCCTCTCATAGAAAACCGACGTGAAGTAACAGTGCTTGCATTGTTGCGTTTCGCTCGGTCAGTGAGAGCGCCGGAGACCCATCTCCCCTCCCCTCTCCTCTCTCCTCTCCCTTTCCCTCCCCAAGATGGCAACGCACTTGCGACTCCTCTGGGGTTGTTAGTGTCCATGGATGGTGGTGATCACTTAACAGCAGGTGACCCACATGTTCGTTTGCCACCTATGACATAAAAAAAAAATATATATATAAAATGCAGTAGAAGTACATTAAATTAATTAAAATATGCGTTACTCACACTACTGCTACAATTTTAAATAACATATACACACATGTAAATAAAAAAGACATTTTGACATCTGTCAATAAAGGACTTCAAAAAAGCTTGTGAAGGAGGTTGCTATGCTTGACTGTATGTATTATATTACACTTACGTTCCAATTACCCTTTTTCATTCTACATTCAACAATGATATTATAACATACAACTATTATTATAATAACTGAGTAACCATGATAAAAACCTTTGATTATAGAAGTAAGTTGACAAAAGAACCCTAATAAAGATCAAACTTTAAAAAAATCAATGAACTATGGTTGAATATCGACCACTGGGCGCCCACTAGTATATTATTATTTCGCCTAACTGTCACTTTACTAAACTTGCCGCTTCCTGACATTACTCAATTCTTAAAGACTCTGTGTATGCCCACTAAATCAAAAAACGATACAAAAACATTTTTGATATATCGATTCAGTTACACATTACGTAAACAATAAAACTAAAGTGTGTAAATTTGCTTTACTGTCTCCATAAAACTGTAGCAGTGTGAAACGACCCAGAGACCGCAAATTAAGGCCGGTCGCGGCCGTGAATGCCTGAAAAGAGGCTGTAATTACGGCCTGAAATATTCAACCGGAATAAACCGAGACACCGGTCGTGACGTCATAGCGTACCGTCCGCATAACAAGTGAGGCATGGAATTTGTTTTTGATTCGCAAATGTTTTAATTACACTTCCAGGGTAGTGGTACATGTGAAATTATGACGTCATGGTTTTTTATTATTATTTTAATTTTGGAAACCAATGTTCTTGTAGATAATTATTACTGCCCTGGTCGAGTAGGTAATGGATATTACAGTTTCTTGCGACCATTTCAATGTTCTAAAAAGATTTTCACGAAGTTTTTGTGGCCAGTCAGAATCCATGTTCCATGGCATTATTTTCCATCCACTTTACTTGTGCAAGATAACCAAACTATATAACATAAAACACCACCAATATTACAAAATGTACAGTCATATAACACAAGATTATGAATCAATATAATTTCCACTACATAATATTTCAAGATCCCGCCAAAAACTCGACGTCATGGTTAGATTTAATCGGTCAAATCATAAATGTGACGTCACTATGGATGACGTCATACTGCTACAGGAACGTCATTCCATCTTCGTCCTGACAAATACATAACTAGTGACTCGCTCCGGCTTCATATGGGTACAAGGTACTAGAGTGTTACAATTGCTTTTTTTCTCTCGCATAATTGTACCAATATGTATACTGAATCATCTTGGTCATGTGTTGTCTGCGTCATAAAGGTTACTGAATGAAAGTTCCTACCGGTTTCAGCATGACTGGGTTGGTTCGACCGGGGTAGTACCACCCTCTCACAGAACACCGACGTAAAGTAATAGTGCTTGCATTGTTGCGTTTCGGTCAGTGAGAGCGCACCCCCCTCCCCTCCTCTCTTCTCCTCTCCTGTCCAGCAAACACAGGCTGGCAACGCACTTGCGACTCCCCTGGTCTTGCTAGTGTCTATGAACGGCGGTGATCACTTACCATCAGGTGACACGCCCGTTCCTTTGGCTCTTATAATATAAAAAAATAAGACTAATTGCCGCCGTGAGCAATGTCAGCAGAATGACAAAATAGAACAACTGCTTCGCCCTCCCCCCTCTCGTGTACCTATAACGCGGTACAGCAGTCGCGGTCAGACTATAATGCAGACAACGAAGACGAAGTTGCGGATATCAGTTAGTCAAATGATCTTAGAAAAAATATTTACCCCAAAAATGTATAAATGAAAAGAGCCATTCAAATATAATTTCTTCTATTTTTTAACTATGTTTATATATACTAGTGGGTGCCCAGTGGTCGACATTCGACCATAGTTCATTGATTTTTTTAAGTTTGAATTTTATTAGGTTTCTTTTGTCAAATGGTATTATTATGTTATAATATCATTGTTGAATGTAGAATGGAAAAGGCTAATTGGAACGTAAGAGTAAAATAATACATACAGTCGAGCATAGCAACCTCCTTCACAACCTTTTTTGAAGTCCTTTATTGACAGATGTCAAAATGTTTTTTTTATTTACATGTGTGTATATGTTGTGTAAAATTGAAGCAGTAGTGTGAGTAATGCATATTTTAATTAATTTAATGTACTTCTAATGCGTTTTATATAAAATAAATAGCTTTCTGCACTTCCCCTCCATATAAACTTTAACTATGCCAAGTTTCACGTTCATCCGTTCGCGTATTTCTCTCAAAAAGGGATACAAAGTTTGGGCTTCACGTATTAATATATAGATAACTCAATGTAATCTATGAAATAAAAACAACGCGGCTCATAATAAATCGCACCTGTCGACTATATTTCAATCCGATTGTTTCGCTCACCCTCCACGGGTGTGACGTATTCATATCTCTCACGTCACAGGCGCCCCCTGGCGGACTTTTGTTTCACAGCACTTTATTTGCGAAGTATGGCCTCTATTCAAAACTATATTTAACTGTTTAGACTTGTGTACAGTGTTTATTTTTATTAATGCGGATATTTTTTATCTTTTAAACATTACCCTTATACTGTACTGTGGAACGTAAACCCAGGGACTAATAAAAGCACTTGAATGTGTTAAGTCCATTTACTTCTCTACTTTTCTCTAGTAATTACGCCGCGTCGTCATTAAAATTACAATAACTTTTGATAGAGTGAACCGATTTTAATGAAACCAAGACTAAATGTTACTCGAGGGTAAGTTTTATGATTATGATGAGGTATTATCGTGAATATAGTACTTTAACAGTGATGCGTGTTCAAGTAAACAGACAGATAGACAGATATTGAAAATGATTGTAATGTATTTTATTACTTATACCAAGACATCTGCAATAATTTTTTTGCACGAAAATCGAAAAAGTACAGATACGTTACATTTACATTCTTATTGGAACGAAGTTCCTTACGGCAGGCTTGGAGGAAACCGCCGCATTCTGGCGGCGGCCGTGGGAACGGACTTATTGCTGCCGAGCGTGGTTTCGACCATGCTTGGCAGCGAACAGGCTTGGCGAGCGATGGCTTCCTTCTGCGAGTAGGTCATCTCGCAGAAGGAGGAGGCGGAGAGGGCCCACGAGGCAGACCCTCAAAGTGGCCGTCTCCGCCAAAGGAGGACAGGCGGGAGGAGGTATCGGTAATTTAATTAATTTAGTTAATTAATTATTTTTTTCTCCTTCTTTCTTGCATTTTTTTTGCAAATTGTGTCGATTCTACATTAGCCGAAGGAACTTCGTTCCTACCCGGTGTCCCACGACACCACATCTTTTTATATGTATTGAATATGTCATGGAATAGCAAATAAGCAAGCGGCTCACCTTACATTAATCGATACAAAGATACATAATGCTAAAAAAATACAGTGTTGTTCATAATTTAGAAGCCAAAAAATATTTATAGGAAGTATTTTCAGTGTTAATGTTTTTTTGTGTTTGTAATTGTAGGTGGTAGAGCCACGCTGAAGCTACTACTGGTTTCAGCATGAATACTCGGCTCGCCCGAGGTAGTACCACCCTCTCACAGAAAACCAACGTGAAGTAACAGCGCTTGCATTGTTGCGTTTCGTTCGGTCAGTGAGAGCGCCGGATACCCAACTCTCTTCCCCCTCCTCACTTCGCCACTCCTCCTTCTCTCAAACACAGGCTGGCAACGGACTTGCGACTTTTCTGGTGTTGCAAGTGTCTATGGACAGTGGTGATCACTTAACATCATGTGACCCACCTGTTCGTTTGCCACCTATGATATAAAAAAAAAATCAGAAATTTTATATGAAAGGAAGTGTTAAACGAAAGGATGTATCGTAATGACACATGATAGAAATGAAACGTTTGTATTACAGTAAAACAATACAACAAAAGGTCAACGTGACGTGGTGTTCCCGGGCGGTGACCCATCCAAGAAGTGACCACGCCCGACATTGCTTAACTTCGGTGATCAAGAACCGGTGTTTGCAACACTCCACGCGTCACAGTGTTTTCCACCACTACTTTTCGTCAGACAAAAAGGTTGTTATTTTACCTCAATATCTTACGGAAAATTTATAAATATAGATTAAAAGATTTTCATATAAAAAACTGACAAAACAATATTGGCAGATTTATGTTAAGTTGTTTAGTATTCTAGTAAGTGGTAGACCTACGCTGAAGCTATTACTGGTTTAAGCATGAATGGACCGGCTCACTCGAGGTACTACCACCCCTCTCACAGAAATGTCCACGTGAACTAACAGTGCTTGCATTGTTGCGTTTAGTTCGGTCAGTGAGAGCGCCGGAGGCCCACCTCCCCTCCGCCTCCCCCAAACACAGGCTGGCAACGCACTTGCGACACCCCTGGTGTTGCTAGTGCCTACGGACGGCGGTGATCACTTAACATCAGATGACCTACCTAAAAGTGGGTGTGTACACGCATTAGAAGTTATACTTCTTAGACGTAACAAGATAAAAATCTTTTCAAAAATTTTATCTTCCGCCTTATGCTACTTTTGTAGAAAAAACGACACTAACAATAGAAAAAAGGTATTTAATACATTGAAAGTTTTAATACAATAAAATACAAACAACAAATACAAAGAAATAAAATATTGAATATAGCTAACTTCAGGGTGTCGGTTTTTTGGTGACGGTGTGCGTGGGCATCGTAAATATTTACTCTCATCATTTTTCCTTAACGCACCAAAAGAAGTATAACTTCAATAAAAAAAGTCACTTTATTTCAATACATGAGTACATAATGGAAAGATTTAGTATATGTTTTGTCGTTAACGCCGGGGCGGGTAGCTAGTATAGATTATAATATCGCTAATATTGGCGACATAACCTTATTCCTTACATACATAAAGCCCCCGTTACCATGTAATAATTAACATGGGAGACGCTTCAAACATAAATTAATCATTTTCCAAGTATACTAATTAAATTATCTTTGATTATAAACTCAAGTATTTTTATTATAAACTTGAAAGCTTTGAATTGTTTTCTCTGAACACAGGTAGAGTCTCACAAAATTTAATATACGTTATTGTAAAGTTTTGTAGCACTCGTTACCTTTATTGTATTTTAATGAAATTATACGATACCCGAGCCGCGTATAATCCACTGTTACAACAATAAATTGATAGTCAAAACATATTTTAAAAAAGAAGGTTTTATACAAATACGTTAAAAAGGTTAATCGGAATTATTTAAAAGACGCTGTCCCGGCGACTCCGTCCGCGTAAAAAAAATGACTAATAAAATCATCGGAATGTATTAAGTCCATTGACGTATCTACTTTCCTCTCGTACTTAAGTCGCGTCGTCATTAAAATTACAATAACTTTTGATAGAGTGATCCGATGATAATGAAACAAACACTAATGTAACTCAAAGATGTGTTTTATGATTTTCTTGGAGAGGTTTTATCGTGGACGGAGTATTTTAGCAGCGATGCGTGTTCATACAAATAGACAAATGGAGAGACAGATATTTCTAAAATTGATTGAAATGTATTTTATTAATTATTCTTAGAGACCTGCCACAATCTTTTTTACAAAAATTTACAGTACAGACACGTTTATATAGGTTATTATGGCGTCCATTTTGAAATGCGCCATTTTGTTTTTATTTCATTTTCGCGTATTGTCTCGCCAGGACTGGACGAACATGCAAAATTGCACATATGTCTAAAGGAACTGTTGCTAAATTCAGCTTTCAAGATTTGACCTAAACAAACCAACAGACATTGCAAGCTAAATATAAGCTTGTATTAAAATTAACAAGGAAGGTTTAACAATGGTCGTTATATTTTAGAATGAGCTAAATTTCATTTTAACCATTGTTACACAATACGTATAATCAGCCAGTCAGTCAGTCAGTCAGGAATATCAATAAACACTCTGAAGGCACTGTAACTATTTATCCGGGCAGAGTTTCGCCTTACAGTAACTTCCACATAGGAGTGCGTGCAGATCAGCGACATCTTGCCCTTTATATGCCAAACTCCCACCAATGTAGTCTCACACCGGGGTAAATAATGAACAGCCGGTAACTTCAACCAATAGCGTTCGAGGTCATTAGTAACACCCCCGATGAAATCAATAGCGCGGTATCACAGGTCAATAGTGTTTCCGCGGGTGGCGTTGTAGTCTCGCCTCTCGGGTATGTCATAGCGGTACCGGACGTAGTCATTAACACCATTCATATAACATCGCCGCGTCGTTATTAAAATTACTTTTGATAGACTGAACCGATTTTAATGATTAAAAGACTAAATTGTTCTAGAAGATATGTTTTATGATATGGTTTTATTGTGACCGCAGTATTTTATCAGTGGTGCATGTTTAGACAGATTTTTCTAAAAATGATTGAAATGTATTTTATTACTTAGTCACCTGCAACATTTTTTTTTTACGAAAATGGAAAGAGTACTGACATACTAGATTTAGATTCTTATTGTATGTGTAGATGTACAAAGTTTGAAGCATCCAGTGAGGGCACTGTCATGTTACTCTGTCTTGACGTAAAAAATAAACAAACGAACTCATTTTCGCATTTATAATATTAATAAGAATTATTATTCTGTACATAGTATGAATATAAGTAAATTTTGAGACCATAAAAATTTTTTTTTTCGAACTGTGTATGCTATTGTCCTAGCAAGGCCTTAACAGCTTCACTGGACTACTCAAGCTAGCGCTTCAGGCACTCAGATGATTTTATTTTGACAACTAGCTCAAGGGTCCATCGTACACCTTGGCTTGGACCATCGTCTAGTTCATGCATGCGACCTAATTTTTTTTTCCCTAGCGCGGACTAAAACCTTACGGTGTATGTCTGCCGCTATAGTTGAGGCAACACGAGATCTCTATAGACTTCATCGTGTCGCCCCAGCGATTGGAACAGGGGCAAAACCACCGCTGCCGGACTTCGTCTTGTTAGAAGACAACCGTGTACACACCGACCGTCTCCTCCGTCCGCCGGACCTGTACAATGGGAGGATGGCCCCCGACCCATCTTCCCTAGTCGGGTTACGGTGGGGGAAGGCGGACACACTGCCGCCTCGACCTACCGGTCCTCCATTGGCGGAGAGGATCACTTAAAGGATCTGCCTCACGGACCCGCTCCGCCGCCTCCGAGGAGGTCGTCTCGCAGAAGGAGGCCACAATGTTACACACATCCTTGATGCCAAGCATGGCTTTCACCACGCTCGGCAGCGAGAGATCCTGTCCTACCGCAGATATCGCGACCTAACTTTTTTTTTAACGTGGCGATATCCCTTATGGATGTGCCACCCTCCCGGGGGAAAGGGTGGGTTATGTCCAACTCGCACGGACTAAAGCCCCACAGTGTACCAACAGACCGTAACTTTTGGGGCGCCAAGGGATCGTACTACGCTACTCAACCTTGTACAGCCCGCCCCAACGGTGCGCCAGGCGGAAAGTGACCGCTGGACTCCTACCTATAGAGAAGCAGACTGCGTATACACCAGCTGCCTCCCCTCGTCCTCTGGAGCTGTGCAATGCGGAGACGGCCACTTAGAGGGTCCTCGTAGACCGGACTCGGTCGGGCCATTGCTTGTCAAGCCTGTTTCCGCCGTGCTTGGCAGCGATAAATTCCTACCAAAGCCGCCACCAGAATACGGCGATGTCCCTTCCACGCAGCGCACTCAGACAGAGTGGCACTCGTGGCATGCGTGGCTGGCTCCCTGCGTGCGATATGGTGAAGGTACCACTCGAAGCAACCATGTCCGGTGAGTACCTGGTCCATTCTAAGCATCAGGGAGCCCTACTCCCGGTTTATCCATACTCACAGGACCGGACAGACGGCGTCTACGGTATACCGCCCATAGCGATCATGGGGATATCCTACGGATACCCACCCTGGGCGAGCTAGGGTGGGCTATGTGGGTGTGGGTGGCCGACTTGCACAGACTAAGGGAAAATTTAAAATATTCATGATGGAACAGTGTGATGTTCAACTATTCAACAATTTATCAGAATATTTTTAAAGGCTTATTTAAAAAAGACGTCTAGTAATCTGTGATCGTAATAGTAGGTCGAGAAAAACTCTGTTTTGTTCTGCAAAAGCGATTTATCATTCTGTCACAAACAATAATAAACCCCTGTCAATTATTGCGGTTATCGATTACTCTGATGCAGAGATCAAGTTTTATAGAGGTGACCTCTTCTTTTTATTTAGCAAATTCTTTTTCTATGCGACTAGATGTAAACGTACATGCAGGTCACCTGATGGTAAGTGATCACCGCCTCCCATTGGACATCTGAAACTCGAAGGTTATCACAGATGTTACCAACCGCTGAAAAGAAGTAGGCTCAATTCTTTAAAGTTTGTAAGTTATATTGGTCTGGAAACTTCGCCGCTGGGAGTTCATTTCATAGAACCGACGTACGTGGAAAATATGCAAGCTAAAACCACACAGTAGATGACTTCTAACCATCGAGGTGATATGGATGAAATTTAATTCTTTTTCGTTCTTCGCAACCAGTCTTCTAGATCGAGTATAGAATACTATTACAATTGGCTTGTGATAATTTTAACGTTGTAACAAGATGGTGGCAACTATATTACGTAAAACACCACCAATATTACAAAATATAGAGTTTAATAACAAAATATTGTGAATAAAATATAACTTCACTACATGACAGATTGAAATCCCGCCAAAAACTTTGAATTTCAATTTGTGACGAGTCGTTCGCTAATGGAACTATATAATTCGGAATATAATATTGTTAGAAATAGAAACACTTATTAGTTATTAATTTAGAGAACTGGCCAATTTAGATATAAACCTTTAAGAATAAATTCTAACAATTAATCACATTTCAAATAACCGACACGAGTTCGGATAGAGCTTACTGCACGGTATGACGACCGCCGAAAGAGTCGGCCGATTCGGAGAAAGCCGAAAGAAAGAGAAAGATCTCGCCACAAAACTCCCTTAGAAAACTTATACGATGTCTATTAACATGATGTTCCCTTCACGAAAGCTTCGGTTTATTATTGAAACTAGTACCACAGCGGCTTAATTTAAAATTGAGGGCACCTTTCTAACCGTAACTTGATACAGTGTTAGGCAAGATATTTTAAGAAGAAGTAAAATTCTTGTCGCCGCTAAACTATCCTAAAAAAGCACTTTGATTTAAATATATACCTAGCGAGACATTTTACTACGGTACGGGTTTTATGGCAGAAGTCGACACAATTTCCGCAGAGAGGTTTTATTAGTTTCGTCCAGTTAAACTGGGATGAAAGTTTTCTTTATCTTTAACTAGCGACCCGCCCTAGCTTCGCACGAGTGCAATGTAGATACTAATATGCGCAACATATATGCGCAATAACGCAACAATGCAAGCACTGTTACTTCACGTCGGTGTTTCTGTGGTAGTACCGCAGGCGAGCCGACCCATTCATGCTGAAACCAGTAATAGCTTCAACGTGGCTCTACCACCTACAAGCTACACTCATCTGACGTTAATTAAATGACTCTTAAATGCAGCTGCCGGAACACACCAACGGTCGCTTGGTGACAGATTTCCAATTCGAGGGCGGTAGCTAGACCATGTATTGCCCATTTTAACGTGCTTGCCATCTTAGAGCACATTGCCATTTAACATAAGGTCAGATACAAATCAAAATAAAAAATTCTTTATTCAATATAGACCTTGAGAAGGCGCTTATGAATGTCAAAAGTACCACCGGTTCAGACAAACAACCCCACTCGTCGAGAAGAACCGCCAACAAACTTGATAGGGTATACATATTTTTATTTATTTAGGGTATACATACATTTAGGGTATATATATATATATATATAGATGCATTCATTTTTAGCGTATGCACAGAGATGGGCGTCATTTCCATGTGCTCAAACACTAAAACCGATAAAGTATACAAAAAATCATTATATGTATAACTAGCGGGCGCGGCGAACGATGTCCCGCTGATAATAAAAAAACCTTGACAAATTATATACCAAAACGTTCCTCGTGAATTACTTTATCCACTGGTAAAACCCCCATGGAAGTCCGTTCAGTAGTTTTTGAGTTTATCGCGAACAGACAGACAGACAGACGCGGTAGGGGACTTTGTTTTATACTATGTAATGATTCTTCTGTCCGTGTGTATGTGATTCAACACCTCCGAAACGGCAGGGCAGGTTTGGACGAAATTGAAAGAATGGTTTAGATTCACAATGAGACTCAGTAGGTGTCGCTACAGTTGACTTTTATTATCAACACAGGACAAGGTCCACCGGGCTCACTAGCTGAACAATATATTTGGGATTATATTTCGATAATAGAAAGGTCACTTTACTAACTAATGATCTTCATATAAAGAAACTGATTTCCGACAATTGCACTACAGAGCCTAAAATCTTTGAGCAGTTATGTAAAAGAAATGTTAAATTAATCGCTGTCTTTTCTGGCTTCGTACGGGTGTGCTACCGAAGAAACTGAGGTCCAATCTTCTTTTTATAGTACGACCATATAATAAAATAAAATAACAACTGAACAATTGAACTTAAATATGTCAATTCTGTGAATATTTTTGAAGATCTCATTACTATCTTGTGTCTCATCCATTTATTTTATATGGAAATTTTAACTCAAATTTTTCAATTTTAACTGAAACCAGTAATAGCTTCAGCGTGGCTCAACCCCACAAATACGTCGATTTTTTCAACTTTATATAATTTTCAGAAGAGAGTATACGGTATAAATATAATTTAGATCTATTTATATACGTCCATGCAGGATTTTCCTAAGTACCAAAAAGAAAGATGTATACACAATTGTATAAATAATAACATCACAAATACAAAAATAAAAAGTCGAGATTAATTGTAAGGTCTGCCAACTGAAGTGGAAACTCAAAACAATGCAACTACGATGTTCTCTTTTCAGTTTTGAAATTAATTCAGTCTGAATTATTTAAATTTCGTAAAATGTGTGAGTTTTCACTTCAAAGCTCTTAAATCTCACTGTAAAATGATGGGGTTTTTTTATAACTTTAAACTTATTTACTAATTCAATCAAGCAATCATCTTTGATCAGTGTTTTAGAGGCGTTAAATACTAAAACGAATACTACTTAATACTATCTAAACTAAATCTGCATCTATAAATACACTCACGGGAATCTATATATTAATACGTGAAGCCTAAACTTTGTATCCCTTTTTAACGGAATTGCGCGAACGGATTAACGTGAAATTTGGCATAGTTAAAGTTTATATGGAGAAGAAGTGCAGAAAGCTATTTATATTATATAAAATGCATTAGAAGTACATTAAATTAATTAAAATATGCATTACTCACACTAATGCTTCAATTTTACACAACATATACACACATGTAAATAAAAAAGACATTTTGACATCTTTCAATAAAGGACTTCAAAAAAGGTTGTGAAGGAGGTTGCTATGCTGGACTGTATGTATTATTTTACTCTTACGTTCCAATTACTCTTTTTCATTCTACATTCAACAATGATATTAACCCTAATAAAATTCAATTCACTATGGTCGAATGTCGACCAATGGGCGCCCACTAGTATTTTGTTATTTTGTCCAATGTAGGATTAAATATAAAGATAACTTCATATACCCTCATAAACGTACAATTGCTGTAACCATGATATAAAGTTTTACTGGCCATGTAGTCCGTACTAAAAATATGGTCACAATAACAATAAACAGCCTAAGTTGAAATAACCGCTGACACGTACACAAGCAAAAAGGTTTTTTATGTTATTGCAAAGTCGACGCGAAACGGCAAGAGCAAACAGGAAAATATAACACCCATTCTGTTAAATGTGATCGAATCATAGATAATATTTTAATTTTTTTACACGCATTGTTTTGCCACGCCTTTTATATGTATCACTACCCACCATTACCCACCGGTTCCAATTGTATTTCCAAACTCGAAAAGTCTTGAAAAACCTACAACCCGATTACAACGACTCCCACCGTTTCCAATTCCTGTGAGACCAAACAATTCAGGGACTCACTCAAACACATACCTAGTTGGTTTAGTGAATGGCTAACGCATTTGTGGAAGAAATTTGGGGCGGATGTAGCGCCATCTGTCATTCAGCAACATAAATAATTTCGTTTTGTTTAAAATACGAACGACCGTTGAGTCATTTGGATGTTGTTCATAAAAAATAAAAATCGGGAATAAAAAAATGAGGGTAGTGTTAGGATAGTGAAAATTTTGGGTCAAAGGTATTTTTAATGGTAAATAAAAACTAGCAAAACAATTTTAAAAAGGTTTGAACCTAATCACCTCAATTTTTAAAATACTTTACGACCTATTCTCATATCTACCAAATGTATATTTAAAATGTCATAAAAATCGGTTCAGCCGTTTTGGAGGAGTTCAAACACAAACACCACGACACGAGATTTTTATATATTAGATATTATGCTTGTGTAAGAACTGACATCCGTGACTTTGTCTGCGTTGATTATCACTACATACTATGAAACAAAGTCCTCCACCGCGTCTGTCTGTCTGTTCGCGATAAGCTCAAAAACTATTGAATGAATTTTCATGCTATAGATAGAGTGATTCACGAGTAAGATTTAGGTGTATCATTTGTCAAATTTTCTTGTAGATTGGTTGAAATAGTACAATAACTGTTGGATGTGTCAGAAAAAGTCAAGCCGGCTGAGAACTTTTGTCGAAAACGCTGCCTAATCCATTTGAAATATAACAATACAATTGAGATAATAAACGACGCAGGTGAAGTCGCAATAATCAGTTTCCTTAAAAATATATTTAGGGTACATAAAGAAATAATTGACAGCAATATATAAATAACTTATAAGATTTCTTTGCAAATAATATTACCTGTATACTTCCACTCTCTTGTGCATGCGCATCACCGCTTGCCCCACTTCATAAACATCACTAAGCGCGTAGTGCTTATAAAAAATTGTAACTCCTTAAAACTTAATATTAAATGACGATATCGTGAAAATTTTAGATACAAAGTTTTTTTTATATATCATAGGAGGCAAACGAACAGGTGGGTCACTTGATGTTAAGTGATCACCACCGTCCATAGACACTTGCAACACCAGAGAAATCGCAAATGCCTTGCCAGCCTGTGTTGGGGGGAGGAAGGAAAGGGGAAGGGGAAAGTGGAAGGGGAGGGGAGGTGGGTCTCCGGTGCTCTCACTAACCGAACGAAACGCAACAAAGCAAGCACTGTTACTTCACGCCGTTTTTCTGTGAGTAGGTGGTACTACCCCGGACGAGCCGACCCATTCAAACTGAAACTAGTACTAGCTTCATCGTGACTCTGCCACCTACAAAAAGTGTCTAAGAAGTAAAAAAATCTATATAGTAGTTTCCTGAATAATGTGCACACAACGACATACCTCTATCGTTTAATTTATATAAGAAAAATAACAGCATTCAATCCGTTTCGTTGACAAACAAAATGCAAATGGTCAACAGAATCCAAAAATAATAATTTGAACCGTGTATGAAGAATTCCGCATCTAATGGTCCATATTTATATGGTAACACTTTCAGTCGTTTTCAACGTGGTTGAACCGCAAAGTAACAGTTTTTTTCATATATACACCGTGACTGTTTAAAGTGTGATTACCTTCAATCGTGTGATAGAACATGGTAAAATTTCACATATAAAATAATAATATATAAAATACTAATAAACAACAAAGAGAACCTAAGTTAAAGTTTATTCTAAGACTCTCAAAATTATGGGCACAAATTTAAATAAGCCTAGTCAACCTAATGACCGGTGACAAAACCTGCGAGCGGCGTCTCGGAGTTTTATAACCCTCAATTTTTTTTTGTTGTAGCACGACAAAATGACTGCACTGTGCCTGATGATAAGCACAGTACAGCCCAAAAACAATGGCGACCACCGAATGGCACACTATTCATCGCCGCTCGCCACTGTCATGCCGGCCAGCGAAGAACTGGATATGAACGGGCTGATCCCGAAACGCTACCCGCAGAAGCGAATCACTATGACGAACTTTTTCGCCATTGTTAGTTAGTCGGGTTCACTTTCACTTCACTTTTACTACACCCGACGGTCATTGACACTGTGCTTTAACATAAACCCGTCGTATTGACCATCATTTTTGTATTTTTTAGATAATTAGGTCAAATACTAAGCACCTATTTTTTTTTATTGCTTTAGAACTAGTATCAAGTACTGAGGATCCTGTAGAAATATTGCTACCGAGTAACCAGTCACCTAGTATACAAGTTCCGTAGTATCTGTCAGTCATCTTGATACACTTGGTTTTGCCCTCGGTTTATAGCTTAATAATTTCTCTCTCTCTCTCTCTCTCTATCCAGTCAAAATGTATATTTCCATCTTTTTTTTTTTTTTTATGTCATAGGTGGCAAACGAATAGGTGGGTCACCTGCTGTTAAGTGATCACCACCATCCATACACACTAACAACGCCAGAGGAGTCGCAAGTGCGTTGCCATCTTGCGGAGGAAAGGGTTAGGGGAGGGAAAGGGAGAGGAGAGAGGAGAGGGGAGGGGAGATGGGTCTCCGGCGCTCTCACTGACCGAACGAAACGCAACAATGCAAGCACTGTTACTTCACGTCGGTTTTCTATGAGAGGGTGGTACTACCCCGGGCGAGCCGACCCATTCATGCTGAAACCAATAATAGTTTCAGCGTCTTCTTTCTTTCGCGGCCATCTTTTTTACGTCCGACTCTAACAGGATTTGTTAGCAGTCATAGCGTTTAAATTTGACCTTGTAGTTTATTCTTAACGCTCCTAAAGAAGTCTCTTTTCAATAAAAAGAAGAGCTTGTGATAAATTTGGTTTACCCGAAGCCCTATCGGACACTATGTAAATAATCCGCCCAGACAAGATTATCTCTTAGTTTACCAGCTTTAGTAATGGCCGGCATGAATTTTACATCAGTTCGGAAAGAGGCCGCAGGATAAAAGCGTGGTAAATATTTCACAAGACGGTCAAAAATGCTTTGTCAGGCACATGAATATTTCATATCGTTTTGGTCAATTTTACTTCATCTGCTTTCTCAAAAATTTGTTTACGAACTAGATGTTGATCTGTATTAACATTATAAAGGTCAAGGAATTGTTTGTTTGTTTTATTGCGAAGAAGTTTCTTTCACTTCTATCGTGCGTCCTTAGGATACACCGTTTTTATTATATGTTTCGATGTAATATAAGACACCTGTAAAATAATATTTATTCGCATATCAAAGCCGGATTTATCAATTCCATATCAAATGACCAATACTGAACCCATGAAGCCGGGAAGCTATGAAATAAATCACTTCGCGTCAAAATAAGTCATGGATTATGGATATGAGATACCATCAATATCATATTGGGTCTTTGTGAAAATATACTTTTATTTTATCGGTAAATCGTTTTTTGATATTTATATTTCTCTCGCGGCTTTGGCCGCGTTAAGCTAGATTTTACTGATCTCTCAAAAATGGTACAATTTTTGTTTTTTTTTTAATAGTAGCGCGGCAAAATCACTGCACTGTGCCTGATGGTAAGCACAGTACAATCCAGAAACAATGGCGATCACCGAGTGACACAGTATTATAACGGGCTTTTTCGCCATATACATGGTGGTTGCGACCCAGTCAGGCTGTAAAACCCTACCACCCGGCTTTCGCCATTGCCTGGTTCGTTATTCAACAGAGTGCACCACGTGCAGGAGAGGTTGGCTTGGATGTCTCAAGTCTTATGATGTTATTCGACACCCCTTACACCCCTATGTATATTTTTTATGAACGGTAGGTTATATCTTTTTTTATCCCTGAAAATGTGTATATAAAATTTCACGAGGAGAAGTTAAGGAGTAAAAGTGTAACAAACAAGTTTATGATTGCATTTATAATATCATCATCAATAGCCTGTAGGGTAGGGTCATGGGACTTTTCCCGAAAGACGGTACGGGCATAATCAATACACCAGCCCACGATGTATTGGCGAGTTTAAACAGCGAGAAATCCACAATTCTATATTGTTTCCACATACAGTAAGTACCACAGGAACATTTCTCAGGTTCAGCTATCCTCATGATGTACCCCTTCAACGTCAGACGTTAGTGTTACCAAGTTTAATTAGCGAATGTATGTATATCCCAGCGTTGCCAAACGGCCCGATTTTTAAATCAAAATTAAATAAGCTGTTCGGGACAGTCTCATGCGGTTAAGCTACCAATAGTTATTCACTCAACAAAGTTATCCATAAGATAAACTGTCGAATGGCCCGTACGGTTTTAATGGCATTTATCGTATAACTGTGCGTTCAGAAACGCAATTTGATAAGTTATCGAACCGATAACGCTTTTGAACAGATAAACTACAATTAAAGTACGTCAGAAATCTGGCATCAGTCCCGCTTTCGGGGATAACTCGATCGTGCTTGCATTTTGATTTCTGTTTTTTCTTTGTTGTATATTCAGAATATGAATAAGACTCAGCTATTTAACGATAAGGTAAATCTGATTTAAAATATATCATATCATATTATTATTAAAATAAATTTTCAATGCCAATTTTTAGTATTTATTGTTACGTAAGCATAATTTGAATTCAAATAAAAAGAGAAATATTTAAAAACTGTTGATAATATACGTTTTCTTTTACTATGTCCCGCTTTCGACGAAAGAATTCCGCTTTTTTCACTCAAAAGGTTCCAAAATCCCGACAAGCCAAAAAAATGGCAACGCTGGTGTTTACCGAAGAATTCATTGGACAATGCAGGATAATGAAATAATACTTCACAGGTTCAAACACTTCGCTACCATGACTTTTAGTCAATCTAACCTGAGAAAATTTTTTTTTCGTACTGACTACGCTATTGGCCCAGCAAGGTCTTAATAGCTTCACCGGGCTACTAAGCCCTACTCTACCTAGCCTACTCTACTAGGCCACTCAGCCGATTTTATTTTGACAACTAGCTCAAGGGTGCACGGCACACCTCGGCTTTCGCTATTGCCTGATACATACAATTCGCGATCTATTTTTTTTTTAACGTTGGGAAATCCCTTATGGATACGCTACCCTCCCAGGGGAGAGGGTGGGTTATGTCCGAGTCGCACTGACCAAAACCCCACGGTGTACCGACAGACCGTTTTGTGGGGGCGGCAAGGGATCGTTCAAGCTAATCAATCTTATAGAGCCGTCCCCACGGTCCGCCCGGCGGAAGGTGACCGCCGGGTTCCTACCTATAGAGGGACAGCCCGGGTACACACCGGCTGCCCCCCCTCGTCCGTCGGACCTGTGCAATGAGGAGATGGGCAAATAAAACCCTTCCACTTGCCTGTGTATGCGTGCACGTGTGTGGAGGTGATATGTGTAATGTTGTCGCAGTGATGTAAGATTTTGTATCACTGTATCGCGCGAGCAACGTACTCAAGGGCTCCACGCCAAGGGAACGGATCTAGGCTTGAGCTGTTGCCGAGGGGGCCTAGTCTGGTGTGCGGGAGCGAAATTTACCTCCAGAGCATACGTAGGTAACATATTTTTCCCTTTGATTAATAATCAAAATCTAAATAAAATGTCATATAGGGGTTGACAAAATTGTTAATTACAGGTATTTACATATTTTTTTATAGTTGAAAATTCGTTTAAAGAGATTGTTCGTCAAAAAAAATCGTAATGTAAAGGTATTATTTATACTGACTGTTATGGACAATTCAAGGGGATTATGAAAAATTTGTTAAATCGAGGAAGTCGTTAAATTGAGGTTCGTTATATTAAGGGTGCACTGTATATGTACAGATTCCAAATATATTTGAGCGAAACGAAAAAAAAAAAGAAAATAATCCTCTCTATTTTTAGCGTATTTACTATCTTAGACCACGAAGTCATTTGGACATCAGATAAGATTGTGCTGAAACCGATAGTTGATACAACAATTGTCATCTCCTTACACGTATCTCTTTATCGATCAAAATATTATTCCAGTTTGTTCAGAGCGCAAGACTACGTTACATAACCCAATATTTTGCGAGAAACGGTTTAAAGCATAAGCGATAGAATTGTTCTTTAAAATAATTATATTGGGAACTGCCATAACTCACTCTAGTGAGATAATAAGTGAGTGCATTTAATTGGATTGTAAGGGGTGTCGAATAACATCATACGACTTGAGACACCCAAGCCAACCTCACCTGCACGTGGTGCACCCTGCTGAATAACGAACGAGACAATGGCGAAAGCAGGGTGGTAGGGTTTTACAGCCTGACTGGGTCGCAACCACCATGTATATGGCGACCGTCGCTAGATAGTTTCTCTCTCGGTGGTCGCCATTGTTTTTGGATTGTACTGTACTTACCATCAGGCATAGTGCAGTCATTTTGCCGTGCTACTATAAGAAAAAAAAATCGCTTTTTATTAGGGGGTTTTTAAACTCAAATGTATCACCTTTCCGTATTATTTTTTTTTTTCATACAAACCTAGTAGATGCAACCGTTTTAAAATTATGCGCTTACATACATTCAACAATTAATTTTTTTTTATTTCAAAATATATTAAGCGTTATGCTCGGGATACACTAGTGGACAAAATGTCTCTCAAGATGGCCCACAACACTGAGTCTACGTGACACTGCAACAATTCCCAGTGTCTCGCAACATGTCTCTCAACATTTGACGAGACATTCACGTCACTCGGGACATGTTGCTTGCTCCCGCGTCAGGAGCGGGCGCACGTGTCGCGGGTCAGTGTCGCACCGTTTGTTGCCGAGTGTAGACGTGCGTGCGACGTGCCCCTCAATATGTCTATAATGTGTGGAAACGAAACCGTACTTTTACTTCTTGAGTTTTACCACGGTCATGATATGTTGTAGGATATTTCAAACCGGGATTACCAAAATGAAATAAAGAAAAATACCGCGTGGGAGGATATTACCAAGATGCCTAATTTACTGAGAAGTGAAATAGAAACCAAACTGTATACCCTACGTTCGCAAATTATCCGTGAAAGAAAGAAAATAAAGTTAATTAATCTGCAAATGATTCAAACATTCAGATATAGTTTAAATTTTAACTTTTTCTCGTTGTAGTAATAAATTCCGAATCCACCATCACGCTTACCTCGCACTAATCGCCACAAACTCCTCGGGCGATATTTCTATAAACACTGGCTAGTGTGGCCTGCCAAATGTTCCGCAACACTTTTCTCGATATATTTACGTAGTTGTCGAGAAACATGTTCCGCAACATGTCGCTCCGTTTGTCCCCTAGTGTATCCACGGCTTTAGAATTACTTATAAGAATAATACTTGCTACTTCAATTAAATTTTACGTATAACTCGTTTGTACAATGAGGTCGCACCAACATCACATTAGACACACTTGACCATAGAGCATTTACTGATATTTGAAAAATTCAGTAAATTATATTTCAATATTCTTGATTATATTTGCCATCTCGTTTTTGTTTCATTATATAATTTAATTGCTTACAATATTTATAATTAATAGTGTAAGTTGTATCAATGAGATAAAGATTTAGTAGTCCGGTGAAGCTGTTAAGACCTTGCTTGGTCAATAGCGTAGACAGTTCGAAAAAAAAAGTGATAAAGCGTTTTAGATTTTCGGTCTAGTATGCTTGTTGATGCGCATTATTGTATATTCAGGTTTCCGAACGCACAAGCGTCCCTTCCGCCTTCCTTCCTTGCAATCACTCTGTCACTTACGCCACGATCCTTATCGCGGACGCAACAAAAAAAAACGATCTCTTCATACGCAAGAATTGGTAGTCACCCATCACTACTATTATAAAACATTTTGTAAAAAGCGCATAGACACTAAACCAAATATATAGTGCATAATATATATCGCCGCGAGTGAAGTGAAGTGAAACCAGCAAAATCAACACCGGTGAGTCCGCATCCCTTATATCGCAAACACCCCCCTTTGAACCAGCACCTTTACGCACAAAACAATGCTCCTTTATTATTACTAGTATATTATTCATCGGAATTGTGTCAGTTGAATTATACACAGCAAATTACCTATATCTTAAAGGGAAATCTTTAGGTGCGATAAAGGTAAATCTTCAAAAAAGAATTGTAATGCAACTTTTGTCAGTGAAACGCTTCTGACGCAATAAACCAATTAGAAAAAGGCTTGAGAACCATAGTATACATAGAGATATGTAATATACATTCTTGATAATTTTATGTATGTCCGTAAAAACTTTGAACACCTGCATTTAGTAAAGGACCGGCATGATCTAAATACTAGAAACTGTAACAAACTGGTCGTCCCATGTTTCAGACTTAGCAAAACCAGTAATAGTTACTTAGGTAATAGTGTTAGGTTTTACAATAAAGTCCCAAAACATATTACCGATTTGCCGGACTGTAAATTTAAGAGCCATATCAAGCGGGTTTTAGTGTCGACAGGCTATTATAGAATGGATCAATATATGAACGATGGTGATGTCTGGAATTGACTCCTCTCTGTAAACGGTATTGTAACGTATAATGTATTCGAAATATATATATTTTAAAAAGATGTACCCGATCGAGTTTCTTGCCGATTCTTCTCGATGACTAGGTTGTTTTCCGAAGCGGTGGTAGTTTTGACGTTCATAAGCGCCTCATTAGGGTCTAAACTGAGTAAAGTATTTTTGATTTGATTTGATAGAATGACACAGATGTATGCCGGTGCGAATTCGAGCGATAGTGATGGGTAATTTTTAAGAAACCAACGACGTGAGGTATTTATAGCTTTATTTCTGTTTGCTATCGTATCTGAATCCCACCTACTTAGTTGGTCATTAAAAAGAGGGAATGCGTGGATATTGAATTAAAAAACATTAATAGTATAGGATCATGTATGTAAAATTCCATTACGAATGGTTATAATCCTTTTTTTTACGTCCTCAGGGGAGGACCCGAACCGAGACGAACTCTAGTCGACTAAAAAACTCCACGACAACCTACGCCGCAATATGGGAGTGTTGCGGGACAATGCGAGCATGCTCCGCGACACCCCCAGGGGCAGGCGTATCCCAAGCCGCACCCGGCTGAGGCAGTCTGGTTGCGAGATTGCCTCCCAGCACGCCAAACCCGTGCAATGGGAGGTCAGGGCCCTCGCCCCTTTCCTCCTTGGTTCAGCCAGCAGAAGAGAGGTAATCTCCTCCGCCGCATGGTTATAATCCTATGCCAATACGTTAACTAGCTTAGATGCGACTGAGCCTCGAAACACTTTATTTTTATATTGTTTATATTGTCATTGTTTGAGCACCGTACGACGAAAGGTTCTCAGATGGTAGGATTTTTAATTAATTGATACTTATCGTTATATAACACTGATTCTTCGCTTCAACAGCACCTTGTTGAAACTTGGCTAGTTAGCTTATTTCTGCCGCCCGTATCTAAGCAACATATTAAACACACTCGTGAAGCTCTTAAGACCTTACTCACTCAATAACGTAGTTAGTTCGAAAAAAAAATACCCGACTACAAAGAAATCGAAAGGAAGGGTTATGATTTTAGAAGTCTGTGTATGTATGTTCCTCCGTATCGCCTAAAAAATTGGTCTGATTTTGATGAATAAGGTGTCAATCGATTCCTTACAATGGCTCGAGTAACATAGGATATATTTTAACAGAATTCAACAATAATTATGTGTTCAAAAAAACATTGTAGAAGTTTTTCCCGTAGTCAAAATACAGTTTTTTTTTTTTGCTTTTTGTTTTCTGGTCAGGATTTTAAAGCCCTCTCAAAAGTACTGACGTCAATATATATAAAACTGTCACACTGCGCGTTTGTAATATTAGTAAGGATAAGCATTCGTCTAACTTTATAGCAGGTGTTAGGTTAGTCGTTTACATTATTCTAAGAGAGATTTCGAGCTCACATTTAACATATAAAATAATAATATCAAAACAAATACTAATAAACGACGAAGAGAACTTTAGTTAAAATTTGTTCTGAGACTTTCAAAAGTAATAAACCTAAGTGCAAAGATCGGTGCCTAAAGCTACAAGGGGCGACCTAGAGTTACTTTGATAATAAAAGGGACAATAAAGCCTTTTGTTTTGTTTACACCATTCCTACGTTCACTGTCGTTAAAATTAAATTAAATTTAAGCCACCCGACAGTCGTTGACACAGTGCTTCAACATATACTCGTTGAGGATTGCGTATAATTTTTGTATTTTTCTAGATAATTAGGTCAAATATTAAGCATACAATTTTTCAATTGATTAGAACGAGAATCGAGTGTAGAATATTATATTCCATAAATATTGCTACCCTCTAAACTTTCAGTCCGTATAAGTACTAGTAGGAACTAAAAAAATTAATTGAACGCAAGTGACGCCGCGGTATACATCTAGTACATCATACTTGTGTTCTGTAGAAAATACCTAACATTTTACAAAAGTTGCGTAACAACCCCAATAGATGTCACTAGATATCGTGCCAAAAATACGATCGCTTCTGAATATAACATGTACCGCGGTCTTATATCGAAGCGAAACATCCCTGTCATTCTATCGGCACGCGTTTGAACAAAAACGCCCCAAGTATATTTGTAAATATTACGGTAAAATTTTTGCACGCTGAGTACAATCTCTTGTTAATATTGAAAAGGTGTATTTTTGAGATAAGTTTTATATTTAGGAACTCGCAATGTTATGATAATGGATATAAACATATATATAACGTATAAACTGTGGCGGCAGGAAGAAAAAGTAATAGATATCGGTGTGAGAGAGATAGAAGTAAAAGGTTACATAATTTGTCAAATGGCTTATCTATAGACATAGAATAAGAATGTGAATGTAACGTGTCTGTGCAAAGATTGTTGCAGGTTTCTTGAAGTAAAAAAATACATTTGAATCATTTTTAGAAGTGTCTGTGTGTCTGTTCGTTTGAAACTGCATCATTGCTAAAGTACTGCGTTCAAGATACCATTTCCCCGAAAGAATAATAAAGCATGTCTTCGAGTAGCATTAGTGCCCGGTTTCTGAGATACTCGGTTGAACTACCAATAATTATTGACTCAACAAAGTTATCCATAAGATAAACTGCCAAATAGCCTGTTGAGTTTTACTCAAATCAAATCCAAAATACTTTATTCAGTTTAGGCCCTAATAAGGCACTTATGAACGTCAAAGATTACGAACGGTTCGGAAAACAACCCAGCCATCGAGAAGAACCGGCAAAAAACTCGATCGGGTACATTTTTTTAACATATATTTCCAATACATCATACAATAGTACTTTTAGTGGATACACAGAGAGGAGTCGATTCCAGACATCACTATCATTCACATACTGATCCACTCTATAATATCCTTTTGAAACTAAAATCTGTTTGACGTGGTGCTTAAATTTACAGTCCGGCAAATCGGTAACATGCTTTGGGACTTTATTGTAGAACCTAACACTATTACCTTAAAAACGATTACTGGTTTTGCTAAGTCTGAAACATGGGACCACCAGTTTATTACAGTTTCTAGTATTTAGATTATGCCGGTCTTTTACTAAATTCAATTTTTCAAAGTTTTTACGGATATTCATTAAATTATCAAGAATGCATTGGGAAGGCAGAGTTAAGATACCGAACTGACATTTATCGTATTATTGAGTGTTCAGAAACGCAATTTGACAAGTTATCGAACCGATAACGCTATCGAACAGATAAATTACAATTAAAGTACTTTAGAAACCGGGCATAAGTCTTTGTTTCATTAAAATCGGTTCACTCTATTAAAAGTTATTGTTAATTTAATGTCGACGCGACTTAAGTACGAGACAAAAGTAGATAAGTAAATGGACTTAAAACATTTAGATGATTTCATTAATAAATGTTTTTTAATAAGGTTTCACGCGAACGAAGTCGCGGGCACAGCTAGTATTAATTAACAACCGTTCATAAGTAATCTAAAATATGTGTAAAGAACTTTTGCTGGCCCGTATCATTTATAGATTAACTCCCTCCTAAATCTGAGACAGTTTTTAAGGTTTTAGAATTTTTTAATAAAGTCTTTTCGTATTACACAATGATATTACAGTTGATACAGTGACTTTAATAAGGAATTTAAGTAATTATATTCAATTAGATGGAAATATATAAAAAAATACTGCCATCTATCGCAAGTTCAACGAAACTAATACAAATATACCAGTTCCATTAGGAATCAATAGATGGCGCTAAATCGTAATTTATAAAAATTAAAACTTCGCTAACAATCGTTTTAGATATAAAATTAATAACAGGATTCGTTTAAGAAGTATAATTAGTGTATTGTTCTAATCATTTGATGTATTTATATACTATTTATAAGGATATGAAATCAATAAGTTATTGCTTAAATATATAATATTACTTAGAACTTACGACATTATTATTAGCACTTACCCCAACGTCTTAGTACTTATTAACGGAGTCTTCAAGCTGAGAAATCCGTTGAGTCTGGTTATATTCTTCTCTCTGCCCCCGTCGCCCGACGCTTGGTCACCCCTAGAATAAAGATATTAAATGTCTTATTCAGCCCTTTTTACATTTAAAATTAGGGAGTTTTATCTTATTAATGAAAACACAGTTCACAATCCATCATAATATTCATCATTATTATCACGAAAGTAATAATATTTAAGCGCCACCTATGTAATACATTTCGAAACATTTTGAGTACAGAGTACGCAAGACCACTACATTGCAAACAAATTTAGTAACCTCCCTCTAGATGGCGGTATACAGCAATTTCTTTTGTTTTTCTTTCGTACATGATTTTATTTGATTACATCAAAGGTTTTGCATGATATTTATAACATTAAATTCATTATAAAAATTACATTTTTTGAACAGACGATTTTTTATGCAATTCTTATTCTAAAGCAATTGCGTTTTGCATTATAAGTATGATATTTGATGGTTTACGCAAAATATACCATCAGAATATACTAAAAGTACTATTGTATCGATTTATTTTGTGTGTGACTTCATAACTTGTGTCATATATTAGGTACCTAACGTAATATAATATATACCAAGAACTTAAAACCAATGTAAATCAATTCAATAGTTTTCGAGTAACAAACGGATAGACAAAAGACACATTTCCTTTTATATTATGTCAAAGTAGGATGAAGTGTTTACAATAACAAATACGAATGTAAGTTTGTTTGTTTATTACGCGCTATAATTACTCAACCAATATTTATAAAATCTTGACTACGCATTATCAGAGCTACACAAAAGGACATAAAATTCTTTCATTTATAAAAAAAGTGCTGTTACGGATAGAAAAATTACACAACTTATAAAACACATATATGATATTCACAACAAACAACAAAAGACAAACAAACAAAAAACAAACAACAAAAGATTGAACAAAGATTATATGGAACTACCTATTAATACATAGAAAAGTGCTGTTGAAAACAAACGACATTTACGAATTACATTATATAATCACTCTGAATGGTGGTAGAGTCACGCTGAAGCTATTACTGGTTTCAGCATGAATGGGTCGGCTCGCCCGGGGTAGTACCACACTCTTATAGAAAACCGACGTGAAGTAACAGTGCTTGCATTGTTGCGTTTCGTTCGGTCAGCGAGAGCGCTGGAGGCCCACCTCATGTCCCCTCTCCTCTCCCTCTCCCTCCCCTAACCCTTCCTCCCAAGGGTGGCAACGTACTTGCGACTCCCCTGGTGTTGCAAGTGTCTATGGACAGTGGTGATCTCTTAACATCAGGTGACCCACCTGTTCGTTTGCCACATATGACATAAAAAAAAACTCTGCCCGACAATCAATCGGGATGTCTGGTACGTTATACGCTATATCTATTGCCGCTCATATAACATGAGAAGAAACATCCTCATTCCAATATCACGAACCGGCTCGAAGGACCAAAAATATTGTAGGGAGTGTCATAAAGTTTTATCAGATTTGTTGTTAATAGCGAACATCAAAAACTTGTCGGGTTTGGTTGTTTCATTACGCTAATCCGTCTGTCATTTTATAGGGCATTCCCTACAAAACCGAGGTCGGGTGTGAAAACTAGTTAACGATAACAGTATCGATCGAGCTCGTTAAGTACGAAGTTGTGCAAAACCGAACACTCTGTGGCAACTTTGAATGAGTTCTACAGAAGTTAAGTGTTATATCGCTTGTGCGTGTAACCCTCGGCTGACTTTGAATGTCAAAATAAAATATAGTTCTTTACATATCCTCCAGTTGGTATTAAGTTTTATATGTCATAGATTGTATAGTGAAAATTTCTTTAGCCGTGTTTAGCTATTTTGTAAATTTGTTTTTGTTGGTGGGAAAACTTATGGGCCGCGTTATATATGACGTCGACATGCTCGTGATATATACTGTGTCATATGTGTATTTCCATTTCTGTATAGGTAAATTTTTGATTATTTTATTTTCGAACTGACTACGCTATTGACCCAGCAAGGTCTTAACAGCTTCACCGTAAGGCGAGCGCTTAAGGCACTCAGCCGATTTTATTTTGACAACTAGCTCAAGGGTGCGCGGCACACCTCGGCTTTGGCTGTTGCCTGATACATGCAATTCGCGACCTATCTGAGCTAACTATTCATACATATATGAGTTGTTGAAACATATATGTGTACCAAGCATACATACCTTAACAACCCTTATATATATTTCGTATCGGATAATTGGTAAATTTTTGAGATTTCGCGTCATCCACCGTCAACGATGTAGGCGACTTGCTCGTGGTATTGCGCTTGCGTCAGAGTAGCGACGTGTAGTATTTTGTATTGAACTTACGCTGCCAATAATATTTTTGTTTATTAAATAAACTGTATAAAAATGTATTTAATTATTGCTCCGAGTGCCAATAGATGTGAAAACCGAACTAATATTAATAATTACAATTAACAAATTATTGAATTTAAAGTCCTTATGACTGCCTCGATTTTTTTATAGTAAAGCTTCTTTAGACGTGTTAAGCAGTGAATGAAAACCGATCCATCACGCTCCTTATTTTCGTGTTGTTTTCTTTGTTTTTGTTATCTTGTTACATGATTTTCATCTCTTATAGTTTACCCGTACCATGCTAACCTATTACTCCTCAACTTCTCTGTCACTGGTGCTGTTTTCATTCTTCTGATGTACTTTATATCACGAAAAATAAGTCGAGGCAGAATTGAATACTCAAAACAATGAAATAAATATGTTCTCTTTTGAATTTTCATATTAATTATAGTGTGAATGACAATATTTAAATTTCAGAATTTGTTTATTGAAATTATTAACATTAATGTGGTTTTCATATCTATTGGCACTCGGAACAATAATTATATACATTTTTATAAAATACTACCGGGCCTGACAGACGTTGTCCCGCCCTGATTATATAAAAGTCCTTGACAAATTATATACCAAGACCTTCCTCCTGAATGACTTTATCCTCTGGTGAATACCACATGAAAATCCGTTCTGTAGTTTTTAAGTTTATCGCGAACAGACAGACAGACAGACGCGGTAGAAGACTTTGTTTTATACTATGTAATAATATTAATCAATAATGTAGGTGGCAGAGCCACGCTGAAACTATTACTGGTTTTAGCATGAATTCCTCCTCCCTTCCTCCCTTCCTTCTTCCCCCAAACACAGGCTGGCAACGCACTTGTGACTCCCCTTTTGTAGTGTTGCTAGTGTCTATGGACAGTGATGATCACTTAACATCAGGTGACATACATGTTCGTTTGCCTCCTAGGATATAAAGAGAACAATATTACATGTACACATGTCCCTATATTATGCATCACTAGTCCGATGCAAGCCGCGTAAGCGCAATACGGCCAACCATAATGACGTAGCATGTCATGACGCAAAATTTATCTCTTAACTAATATACCGCTCAACGGGCCTAAAGAAGTGTTCACTTAAAAAAACTGTACTCAGGGATGGCTTAAATATACATTAAGATGAGAGAAACTGCTGGCAAAACCGTATCGTTAACACAATTATTTCTGAGATTGTAAACATTTGTGATTTCACTATAAACTTAGCGAGGGAAAGTTTATTCGCTAATTAAAATGGCTGTCACAGCCAGATGCCGCTGTAGTGGACATTTTGCAATAACTCATGGCGTACGACCCAAGCTTTCAACAACGCAATACTCAGCCGTGCCGACTGCCATTGCTATACGGTGTGAATTTTGATATTATATGTATATAATTATATAGATTATAAGAAAGCCTCTGATACTGTTCTCCACCCTTCAATATGGGTAGCCGTAAAATCTCAGGAAGTAAGTAACAAATACATACAAATTTTAAAGAATCTTTATACTAATTGTAAAAGTACAGTGAAATTAGAGACAGTAGGACCTTTCATCCCCTTAAAAAGAGGTGTAAGGCTAGGTGACCCACTTTCACCAAGGATCTTTATTGCTGTCTTAGAGTCAGTAATTGGGACACTAAATTGGACTAACATTGGACTAAATATAAATGTTAAATTCATCAGCCGTCTACGTTTCGCTGATGATATTGCCTTATTATCAGAAGATGCTATACAGTTAGAATCAATGGTCTCGTTACTTCAACCCTTGTTTATAATACGTAAAATCATTATTACATCAACTTGTAAGAGACCCACTGCAGGACTGTAGGCCTTTTCCCGAAAAAAAGGTACGGACATAACCACTTCACGCCAGCACACGACGTATTGGCGATTTCGAACTCTGAGAAATCTAAAGTCCTATATTGTTCCCATATACGATGGTACTACAAAACTATTTCTCAGGT
Organism: Antheraea pernyi; assembly: GCA_015888305.1. NCBI lineage: Eukaryota > Metazoa > Arthropoda > Insecta > Lepidoptera > Saturniidae > Antheraea > Antheraea pernyi. The sequence continues at coordinate 713,834 of MU159016.1, forward strand.
TTCCTCACGATGTTTCCACTCACTGCTAGCCAATAGTGTTACCATTTTAATTTACTAAATATACGAGAATTCACGCGAAAGCTATGACCGCGTGATATTTACAAAACAAAATTGGTCTATGTGAAAGTACACGTAGGGCGCGCGTGATTCTAGGCACTGATTATTATAATTACGCGGAATCCTATTAAAGAAAAAAGTTACTCCTTATAAAATCAGCTATCCGCCCGTGAAAATCCCGTCAAAAGAGGTCCATCTGTATCGGAGATTAATCGTAACAAAAATATTTATTTTTTTTTTAAATCGTAGCACGGCCAATTGACTTTGCTGTGCCTAATGGTGAGCACAGTATAATCTAAAAACAACGGTGACTACCGAGAGACACACTGTCCCTCACCGGTCGTCGCTGTCATGCCGGCCTGCATAAATGACTGTTCACGTTACGCTTGAAGGACCTCATATTATAGGAAGGAGGGAACACACTGGCCGGGAGATTGTTCCACAGCTTCACGGTACGGCAGAGATAAGAAGTTGCGAACTTTTAGTTTGTGCCCAGATAGGCTTTACCGTAAAACTATGGCTCCGGAGGCCAGCGCGCGTGCTTCGGGTATGAAAAGGAGAGGAAGGTATTAAATTAAATAGCTCTTCAGAACAATGCCCTATATACTTTTATATTCATCTAGTAAAAAGCTGTTATTTTGTCACTATACACAGACTTACATTATATTTATTTTATATATTTATTTGTATAGATTAAAACGCGAGCAACATCGCAAACAGAAACTAGTCAATAAATAAACCTTTGCCTATAAATTATATCTCGAATTGGTTACGACAGAAAGGGCCAATTTGCAAATTGCGTTAACTTGGAGAGAAATAGGTGCTATTTCTATCTCTAAGACCCTTTATTGGCTGTTAGTTGAAAATTGAAGGCGACACTTCGCAAAGGGTTCAGTAATTTTGCAGACCGCTTATATATAGACATGATCTAGGTATATACGCGCAAAATATAAATACGCCCTTTGGAATGTATAATAAAATTGTCTATACCAGGCGATTGGTTAGTCGCTCGCAACATTCAAAGACATGAGACTTTATGCTTACATTTAACGTATAAAATAATAATATAAAAAAACAAATACTAATAAACAACAAAGATAACCTTAGTTAAAGTGTGTTCTAAGGCTTAAAAGTATGGTTATAAACACTCAATGAACGACAGTGAAGATGAATCGCGAATATCTAAGCGAAAAATAGGCGTTACAAGTGTATATCAGTTTTCTTTTTCTCTAGATAATTAGGACAATTCTCTAGATAATATTAAGCACCTATTTTTTAAATTGATTTAGAACGAGAAACGAGTATTGAATACCCTGTGTAAATATTGCGACTGACTAACCTATCACGTGGTGTAAATAAAAAAACTGCACCTATTTGACAAATATTTTTTACGAAAAGGTTATTAAACGGTTTGTATGAAAGTAAATGATTTAAAAATCATACGGAATTACAGATACAGTAAAAACAAACGAGGTAGTCATAAGGACAGCCGATTGAAGTGAAAACTCAAAATAATGGAACTGTGTAGTTTTTTGAATTGTTATATAAATTATAGTATTCATTTTATAATTTGTAAATTAAAATTATTACCATAAGTCTGGTTTTCACAGCCATTGCCATTCGTAGCAATATACATATTTAAACAGCATATTAATTAAGTAGTCCGGTGAAGCTGTTAAGACATTGTTAGGTCAATAGCGTAGTCAGTTCGAGAAAAAAAAAATCATTAATTAATCAGACATATGATGTACTGCACCAGCTATAACAAAATACCAATATTACATTTACACAGGCCGCTATCCTACGCTTCGATAGTCTGACGTAAGCGCAATACGTCACGAACATGTCCAGGTTATCGGTGACGCGAACCCGTAAGTATTTCTCCTATTGAAAATCGCTCAACTTTGTTCGCTCATAATTCATCATCATAATTGTTGTTGATAATATCACCAATAAACATCGCTGACTTCTTTGTGGGTATTATCAAGTTCTACAACTTTTCTCTAGAACTTAATCATATATCAACGTTAAGGCAGGGTTCGTAAGAAACATTTTCGTTCGACCGTTCTTTCTCCGACTGACTTTGCAAATCCGACAACCACAACAACTACGACACTCACAAATAACGTGGCTATCTATTGGTAAAAGAATTTTCAAAATCGGTTTAGTAGAACCAGATATTACCCCCGTACAACCTCACAAACTCTACCTCTTTATAATATTAGTATAGATTAGACATTTCGATTGTTCACGTCTGTTCATACACAGTCTTTCTAATTCACTTTATTACGATCCAATTCAATTTCATTTTCTACGGGAGTGTTGCGTGATAAACTGAATATTTATTACTTTTCAATACGCTTTAATATTCAAATGGAGAATTTAAACGATAAATTACCATATTTGCGATATCTATGTCGTATGGGGATTGAAATTATAGACTGCAATAACAGCTATAGGAGTCTTTGGCAGAATCTTTATCTGTGTGCACAAGTGAATTGGATATGAAATATTACCAGGTAGCATTAATTCCAAGATACAACAAAAACTCCCTGGAAAGTTCTAACAAGAGGGCCATCATCGTCGTTGCATCATCGTCATCGCAATAGACTTGTAATACCATTACCTTCTTGACAATGGCAGTAATCATCTAGTAGAAGATTGATTGTCAAAATTAAAAAAAATAAAACAGCTATATATTATACTAGTTGTCCCCGCGACTTCGTCCACGTGAAATAATTAGTTTGTTGAAAGCTTTCAAAAGGAAAAAACCCCGATTTTGGAACATTCTTCATTAGTACTCCATTCCTATTGGTATTAGCGTGATGATATATATATGACATTCACAAATAACGTGGCTTTTTATTGGTAAAAGAATTTTCAAAATCGGTTTAGTACTTCCTGAGATACAACCTCACAAACTCACAAACTTTACCTCTTTATAATATTAGTATAGATAAGAGACACAATAATATCTACAAGAGGAAATCAAATTAAAATAGGTTGAACACTTTCACGCACGAATACGGCACATAATTTCCTCAGTAATAGAGTGATACTAAACTAGAACCGATTGCCTGATGAAGTAATACTTGCTTATACTGTACAATGTAAATAGTTTTAAATGGTTTTTAATGGTGGTAGAGCCACGCTGAAACTATTACTGGTTTTAGCATGAATGGGTCGGCTCGCCCGGGGTAGTACCACCCTCTCACAGAAAACCGACGTGAAGTAACAGTGCTTGCATTGTTGCGTTTCGTTCGGTCAGTGAGAGCGCCGGCGGCCCACCTCCCCTCCCCTCTCCTCTCTCCTCTCCCACTCCCTCCCCTAACCCTTCCCCCCAAAGGGTGGCAACGCACTTGCGACTCCTCTGGTGTTGTTAGTGTCCATGGACGGTGGTGATCACTTAACATCAGGTGACCCACCTGTTCGTTTGTCACCTTTGACATAAAAAAAAAAAAATCGACTTGACAACTGGCTGCGGACTTATAAGTTGGCACTAATGTGTGACTGCACTAACACTGTGATACTGAGACATCAGTAAGTATGCTGCTCGTCAGCAAACAAATAATTTCGATGACCTATTTAACACTGAAAGAATTTTCTCCAGTAATTCCTGAGATTAGTGCGTTCAACCAAACAAACAAACCCTCTGGCTTTATAATATTAGTATAGATAGTTTATTCTTTTTACTTTTAAATGTGAACGAATATTATTACTATGTTACTTAACTGTTATAGTTCGGGTTTTGAAGAGAGATTATCGCCTTGATGAACCTACTAATTGCGTAAGTAGACACAGGTGTTAGTGTGTCTGGATATTGCCATTATACCATGTGAATTACTATCGTGGATCTGCATCATTCTGCCCTTTGTTCGCAAGATCACCACCGATTTGAAGGCCAATCTCTGGGATTCATGGCCTGTCAGGGTGCGTGATCCTTCCCCAGTCCCGTATCGTTTGTTTATTAGGGTTTTTTTCTCTTCTCTTTAATAGTTGAACCTGGTAGATAGCGTTGTTTACAAGATTTCGGTTTTTTAAATTTTCTGTTCATTTTTTTTAAAGTACATTATTTCCCCTTAGTATTGAATCTTCAAAAAAATAATTAAATTTTAGTTTCGGTCACTTGTTAATTACTGTTATGCATAAACCTTAATAATAATACGTGAAGCGAAAACTTTGTACCCCCTTTTTAAGCGAATTGCGCGAGCGAATGAACGTGAAATTTGGCATAGTTAAAGTTTATATGGAGAAGACGTGCAAAAAGTTATTTCTTTGTATAAAATACATTAAAACAACAATATATTAATTAAAATATATATTACACACACTACTGCTTGAACGATATACAACATATACACACATGTAAATGAAACAGACGTTTCGACATCCGTCATTTTATTCTTATGTTCCAATTACCTTTTTTAAGCCTACATTCAATATTTTTAACATGACGTACGTTCCATACTTTACATGCCCTTTGAAATTAACTGGTCAAATTGTAAGTTAATTTCATAATAATACTAGCGGGCCCGGCGGACGTTATCCTGCCTTGATAATAAAAAATCCTAAAAGTCAACCGCAGCACCACCTACCGGGTCCAATTGTGAATCTTAACTATTCTCGGATCCACTGGAACACGCACACAAAATTTCATCAAAATCAGTCCAGCCGTTTAGGAGGAGTTCAGAGACATACACACGTACAGAAGAAGTTTATATATAAAGATATAATATGTAAATTCATAATATACATTAGTAATTAATTGATGAATCATTTATCTTTAGTAAACTTATGAAAACACTGAAATAATTTTTATATCTCTTTAGGCTTATTGAATATCAAAATGAGTTATGGTTGAATTTCGATCACTAGTAATATGTAAATATACACTATCCTATTCAAAGAAATATTACTTAAAGCGCACGTAAAATTTCTATTTTCTGCTTGTCAGTTCTTACTGATAGATGTAACATGATACGAATTCGTAATATCGTCTACGTCTAAAAAGGGTATACCTTTTAGAGAAATCAAATGTCACCTTTAACTCAAAGAAAGCTTCGCGTGATCCAATAATGAAATCAACAAATTGGTCGATTTCATCGTATGAAGAAATTGACGTATTGATTAAAGAAATTAGAATTAAAAAAAAGAGATTGTGGTCAACCACTTTAACCCACAAAGCATAAAAATAGGTAATCAGAAGGTATTAAAAAAAAATGTTGAATTGTAGCACGACATTGTGGCTGCACTATGCCTGATGGTAAGCATAGTACAATGTAAAAACAATGGCAACCACCGAGAGACAAACTATCCATCGCCGGTCGCCGCTGTCATGCGGGCCTGCGAAAAGCTGGATATGCACAGACTGATCTCGGAACGCTACCCGCAGAAGCGAATCACTATGGCGGGCTTTTTCGCCATGTACATGGTGGTTGCGACCCAGTCAGGCTGTAAAACCCTATCACCTCGCTTTCGCTATTGCCTCGTTGGTTATTCAGCAGGGTGCACCACGCGTAGGTGAGGTTGCCTTGAGTATCTCAAGTCTTAGATGTTATAAGAAGGAGGGAACACACTGGCCGGTAGATTGTTCCACAGCTTCACGGTACAGCAAAGATATGACGTTGCGAACTTTTGTAAATACAACCACCACACTAGTGAAACTGTATTTCGGATCGTAGGCATTTAACTAAAAATTGTTCGATGTGGGGATATTAAAATCTTGTTTTTAATCTTAACTCAATAATTGTAAAATGGGAATGAAAATGGAAAATCAATAGTAGACACGATATCCAACTATCAACTTTAATTTCTGCATATTAGAGTACAGAATACATAATAAATATAATTATTCAGATGATAGACGTATGCTAAAAATTGGGCATAATATTTATTTAAACCATTGAATCATTTTGAATCAAGCCATAGGTGCCGCCATATTGGACTTGACTGTTCTGCCGAGCGTCTTTCACTTAACCCCTACTCCACGGCCCAGCTGCAATGCGACATGCGTGAGACGGACGAAAAAATTTGAGGCGATAGAAAAAAGTTTTACTTTAAAAACCCTTTTTTTACATGGGGAAATCTCTAACAGATACCCATCCTATCAGGCAGCTGAGGATGGGTTATGTCCGATTCGCTCGGACTAAACCCCCATGGTGCCTTCATACACCTTTTAGGCGGGGGAGCAGGGACTGGCGACTGGCACTGCGTCTGCTCCCCCGACAGGTGTAGGCCATCCAAGCCCTGACTGCGGTCTGAGGCCCAGTCCGTTAGTGGTATCCGCCGCAAAATACGAACCCGTACCAAACGCTGCGCGTTGTAAAAGACGTCCGCGACATAATTTTACCGACCCTCCCGACGAAATAACGACAGTGAACGATCAGTACCAGCCTGTCTCTCCAAACAGAGCGTGCTCACGCCCACGCCCGCGTAAACACAGCTCACGCCGCCGTGGTCTGGGGGTAAATTTCGCTCCCGCACACCAGACTAGGACCCCCTCGGCGGCAGCTCAAGCCGAGGTCCGTTCCCTCGGCGTGGAGCCCTTGAGTACGCTGCTCGCGAGATACAGTGACACAAAATCTTACATCACTGCGACAACATTACACATATCACCTCCACACACGTGCACGCATACACGCTTACACATGCAAGTGGGAGGGTTTTATTTTTTCCCTTATGAAACTGAAATAGTTTAGAATATTATCCGATACGAAATATATATAAGTGTTGTTGAGGTATGTATGCTGAGTGCCTTACGCGCTCGCCTTAGTAGTCCGGTGAAGCTGTTAAGACCTTGCTGGGACAATAGCGTAGTCAGTTCGAAAAAAAAAGGTCTGAGGGGTAAAACCCCTACCGTCAAGTTATGGTACCTTTTGCGACTAAACTGTCATTATTTGTAAGCTCTCTATAGACTTAATTGAAATGTATTGTATTGCGTTATTAAAAACAATTCTCAAAGAAGGTTAATTATTCTTTTGGCCATCTTGTATGACTGTAATTAAAATCTTAATAAACGAGTCGGGATATTCTTCTTGATTTTAATGTTTTAATCAAGAAAACGAACCAAAAAAACGCGTGGCCTGGAGGGATAAGATCATTTTTTCTTTCGCTTTGTGTATAAAACCCTGTTAATTAATTGACTGTCTCGCCTTGTAGTCCGGTGAAGCTGTAAATACCTGTCCAGGCTAACAGTGTAATCAGTTTAAAAAAAATGACAGTCTCGCCGCTTCATTCGGTTTTAATTTTTAAATTTAAAATTACAGTTAGGTAAGTTTATACAAGGTCAGTATAAAATACGGCTTTTACGTAAAGAGGCGACCGCGACACAGCTTTTTGAATTCACTATCCGCTGTTGAATGAATGAATGAATGAATTCCTTATTGCACTTTTAACTTGTACACTGGCGAGCTTAATGCCATGAAGCATTTTCTTCCAGCTAACCAGCAGGATATATGTTAGGCAAAAACTTTTGTAGGTAATGCCTATATATACAAAACAGAAGAATATGGATAAATAAATATATACAAGTATACAATATTATAATAAAATAAATATATATATATATGTATATATAACATAAAACAAATACATATATAACAATGACAAAGAATTATAAATACAATCTGTAAAATCACGAACCCTCGATCTCCTTTTTTTCGAATAAATAGTGGTGTAATTGAGTTTTAAACTTATTGATAGTTTCGACATCTTGAAGTCGACGCGATAATGTATTCCATAAACGTATGGCAGTTATTGTGAATGAAATTGAATATAAATTAGATCTGTGCTGAGGTACTGTTGGTGTCAGTTCACAGGTTCACCAAGTTTTTGGACGAGCACTTACGGCACACAGCCTCATGGTAACAAACTCAAGGGCGCCAAAGTAGCCGAACCGCGTCTTCAGCTGTTGTCTTGAATACAATACGCGCGTTAACTAAGCAGGCCAAGATAGTTAAACTAATCATGCATATATGCGTTAGTGAAACACACAGTGTGCCTCGCGTACACGTACATGTATTTGGAATTTCACTATACACACCTACAGTGAGCACTTACTTTGTACTTTGTAGGGTGCAGTGCCACGTTGTTGACTAGTAATATAGTGTCACTGTATCGTGTTAGTAGCGTGCTCGAAGGTTCCACTCCGAAGGATCAAACCTAGGATTGAGACGCTGCGGAACGGCCACGGCGAGTGTGCGGGAGCGAAGTTAACCATCATCCCATGATAGTGTGATTTGAGACTACATAGACATGGGCGCCAGTACGCTCTGCTTGACGTATTGGAGGGAACTATGACGTGCGGCGTGGTACTGTAGGAGCTTCGAGCTCACTAATTTAAGAGTCTAGACTGACACGGACAGCGTAATAATATTACTTGGAGTGCGTAAAATAGACAGTTTATTTATATGAGGTATAAGGTATTTATACCGACACGCGATATTTCATTTATTTGTTCAATTGTTTGAACGACATTCTATTTACAATATATACAAAAGTTGCAGGTAGTCTGCCAAAGAGGATAACATACTCGGTAGCTAAAGTACCTTATTGCTATAAACCTTTGTCTATAATGGATGGTTCTCCTCGGACCAGTCCGTTAGTGGTATCCGCCGCAAAATACGAACCCGTATACAAACGGTGCGCGTTGTAACAGACGTTCACGACATATTTTTACCGACCCTCCCGATGAAATAACGGCAGTGAATGATCAGTACCAGCGTGTCTCTCCAAACAGAGCGTGCTCACGCCCACGTCCGCGTAACCGCAGATCACGCCGCCGTGGTCTAGAGATAAATTTCGCTCACGCACACCAGACTAGGCCCCCCTCGGCAGCTGCTCAAGCCTAGGTCCGTTCCCTCGGCGTGGAGCCCTTGAGTACGCTGCTCGCGCGATACAGTGATACAAAATCTTACATCACTGCGACAACATTACACATATCACCTCCACACACGTGTACGCTTACACGGTTACACATGCAAGTGGAAGGGTTTTATATTTTTTTCCCTTATCAAACTGAAATAGTTTAGAATATTATCCGATACGAAATATATATAAGAGTTGTTGAGGTATGTATGCTTGGTACACGTATATGTTTCAACAACTCATATATGTATGAATAGTTAGCTTATCTTAGGTTAGCTCACATAGGTCGCGAATTGTATGTATCAGGCAACAACCAAAGCCAAGGTGTGCCGCGCACCCTTGAGCTAGTTGTCAAAATAAAAACGGCTGAGTGCCTTAAGCGCTCGCCTTAGTAGTCTGGTGAAGCTGTTAAGACCTTGCTTGGTCAATAACGTAGTCAGTTCGAGAAAAAAAAAGTTCTCGGAAGAACAATTTACTCTCAGCCGCCGATACTCCTCGCTACTACATGATCCCTTAACGTCCTATTATTTCTTTGTTTAACAGTATCATTATTTCGTAATAAGGTGACCCTGAACTGTTGTATCCATACTAATATTATACATGTGAATCTGTGTTTGTTTGTCACGTTGCCACGTCATAACTACTCAACGAAATACCATGTAATTTTGCATACACGTTCTCAGGGGTACAGGAATAGGACACAGGGTATATTTCACTTAGAAAACTATTGTTTCCGACGGATAGACCAAATCTACATTGACGTAAACGAAGTACGAGTAAAAACTTATCATGTATATACAAACAAACATTATTCAAAGTGTATATAGCATTGAATGTAACCTTAATAAGCTTGTCAAAGTTAGCAAGTCACACTGCATGAGCAGAGATAATGCAATTTGCAAATTCGCTCATTCTGTCGTACCAAACGTCGTTATGTAGAAAGATCAGTACATTAACTTTGTTACCTTACTAAAATTTTATTATTTCACAGTATGATATTCGTGATTTCACACTCCTAAAAATGTTTTTTTTTTTTAAAGTAAAACCTCTTTACTCTCTCCTGTAGCAAGTAATGAGATTGTACAGCCCATCATATGAGTCTTTAATTCATTAACTGTATAATAATATATATAAATATTGTTCGTAGTACTAATACATGTGAAAACTAAATTTATGTCAATAATATACAAGTTATGAAATTGGAATAATTCATACTATAATTCATTTTAAAATTAAAAAGAGAATAGAGCTATTCCATTGTTTTGAGTTTTCACTTCTATCGGCGATCCTTACGACTGCCTCGACCGTTTTTTTAATCATAACTCTCTGCTTAATGATGATAAATCGGTTGAGAAACAAAAAGAAGGACGTACTTAACTGTTTTCTCTCTGCCTATTTATTTATATAGATATAAATAATCCAGAAAATACCTAATACTAGATTAAAAATTCGTCATCACATCACGACCGCTCCCATCTAAACTAGGCAACCATAGGTCTTAGGTAATAGTATAGGTTATATCACTTTTAATGAAAACTTTATCATAATCGTGTTATTATAAATGTGTTGTTTTGTTTGTTTGTGATGGTTTCACACTTCAACTACTGAACCAATCGTCATGAAATTTTTCATAAATGTTGTCAGAAGTACACAAAAGGAGGAAGCCGCGCGCAAAAGCTAGTTATATTATAAAATAAAATTAGTGTGAAAGATGAAAGATTGAACTTTCGCAAATATTTTAGGATATGAGACATCATGATCACATTTAAGATATAAAAATAATAATATCAAAACAAATACTGATAAACAACAAAGAGGACCTTAGTTAAAGTTTGGTTTAAAACTTTTAAAAGTATGGGAACGATACTTTTAAACATAGAAAAAATCTTGCCTCGGTTCAATGAACAATTTTAAAGGTGCGCTTTTCAAGGTTAATCATTACGTAACTTATCGTGGGAATGCCGCACGGTCGAACAAATGGAAGCGGGGCGCCGGTCGAGGTGCGTAATAGAGGCCGGACTGCGCGACAGGGCGTGATACATATATTATACGAATTCGTATTAGCGTAAATCACCTGATGTTGAGAGTATATCAGTTTTGCGTTTCTCGAGATAATTAGGTCAAAAATTAAGCCCCAATTTTTAAATTTGAATTAGAACCAGAAACGACTATTGGTCGTTCTATGTAAATGGTAAAAATGGAAGAAATTTATTTTCCCACATTACCATACTGTCCTCGCTATACCGTCTATGATTATACGAGCTTTGAGTATAATATGTAGTCAAAGAGCTGAGTGCGAATATTTAACGACATTTATTATTAGTTTAAAGTTGTTTACATCCCATATATGTAAAATTGAGTAAGTTTCGAGTAAAATTCTCAAGACTAACTGATAGAGAATGCAAAACTGAAACCGCTGTGGCTAGGAGTATGGCATTATTCACAACAGTGTGTTTAGGCTAGAATGGTTAAGAAATATGCACAGCAATGCACAACGGTACATTATCAGGCCCTTTTTAAATCCTTCCAGTGTCATAATTCCTCCCCCCAACCCCCTCACCGGTACCTGAGTATCAGTTCACGTGGTCAAAATAGAATAATACTTTATATTAAGACATTTATACTAACTAGTGGGCGTCCAGTGGTCGACATTCGACCATAGTTCATTGATGTTTTAAAGTTTGAACTTTATTAGGGTTCTTTTGTCAACTTACTTCTATAATCAAAGGTTTTTATCATGGTTACTCAGTTATTATAATAATAGTTGAATGTTATAATATCATTGTTGAATGTAGAATGAAAAAGGGTAATTGGAACGTAAGAGTAAAATAATACATACAGTCGAGCATAGCAACCTCCTTCACAACCTTTTTTGAAGTACTTTATTGACAGATGTCAAAATGTCTTTTTTATTTAGTGTGTATATGTTGTGTAAAATTGAAGCAGTAGTGTGAGTAATGTATATTTTAATTAATTTAATATACTTGTAATGCATTTTATATTCAAAAAATAGCTTTCTCCACTTCTCCTCCATATAGACTTTAACTATGCCAAATTTCACATTCATCCGTTCGCCCATTTCTCTCAAAAAGGGATACAAAGTTTAGGCTTCACGTATTAATTTATACTAATAATTGATTGAAGAGTTGGAAAGTGTGAACCAAAGTGACAAAAATTACAATTAAAGTAGTACAAGAGGAGGCCTCCTACGACTGCGACAACAGCGAAAAGGCTACTATTTTTCCTACAACCCTCCGGCCGTTGTGCATTTTTTGCGACCAACATCATAGTAAATACCGTCGAATTATTAAATATTTTTACAAAATAACAATCAGCGCTAACACAGCATTTTTATAACATAGGCAACTATTAATTAAACATCACTATCATCATCAGCCTTCAAGAGAGCCACTGCACGGCCATAGGCTTCTTTCCCGAAGGAACGTATGGGCATAATCACCACGCCAGCCCACGACGTATTGGTGATTTCAAACTCTGAGAAATCCACAGTTATATGTTTTTCCAGTAGTACGATAAGAACATTCCTCAGGTTCAGGTTTCCTCACGATGTTTTCCTTCACCGTCAGCCGATAGTGTTACCAATTTAAATTAGTAAATGTACGCGAATTCCGAAGAATTCGTTGGTACATGCCGGTACATACATATACACATACATGGTAGACCACCACGACTTAAGAAATGATCGTTTTTCCTTTTTATTGTAGCACGGCGAAACGACTGCACTATGCCTGATGGTAAGCACAGTACAATCCAAAAACAATGGCGACCACCGAGTGACACACTATTCATCGCTATATGCACAGGCTGATCCCGAAACGCGACCCGCAGAAGCGTATCTCTATGACGGATTTTTCGCCATATACATGGTGGTTGTGACCCAGTTAGACTGTAAAATCCTACCACACCGCTTTCGCCGTTACCTCGTTCGTTATTCAATAGGGTGCACCACGTGCAGATGAGGTTGGCTTGGGTGTTAAGTCTTATGATGCTATTCAACATCCCTTATACCCCCAAAATCATCCCTTTAAATGCTTATAAACATTATATACTATTATGTTACTATACAATCAATATTGAATAGTTAAGTCGTGAAAGCGTAACAGAGATACAGCCTTACATTTACATTTATTATATCAGGTTATCTTTCTCATATTAATAGATCGTTTGACTTAAGCCATTAGATGGTAGACGATTTATAAAGCACAGTAGAATCTAATTTATTACTAAAGAATATATCATAGAAAAGAATAGAAGAAGAAACAATAGAAAAGAAAAACATTATTACTAAGAAAAATCTTTAGTAGTGATTTACGAAAATATATTACTTGTAATTATGTACATTTTATATCTTCGGATAAAAAAATACTATCGCTTTATATTACAAAACGGAATAATCTGCCGTGTCTGTCTGTCTGTTCGCGATGAACTCAAAAGCTACTCAACGGATTTTCATGCGGCTTTCACTAGTATAAAGTGATTCATGAGGGACGTTTATGTATTTAATTTGTCAAGGTTTTTTGTTATTGAAGTTATACGACTTTTGGCGCGTTAGGGAAAAATGATGAGAGTATATTTTTACGATGCGCGCGCACTCCGTCACGAAAAGCCGACACCCTGAAGTTATTACGATGCGCGCGCACACCGTTACGAAAAACCGACACCCTGAAGTTATAGTCAACATTTTGTTTCTTTGTATTTGTTGTTTGTATTTCTTTGTATTAAAACTTTCAATGTATTAAATACCTTTTTTCTATTGTCAGTGTCGTTTTTTCTACAAATGTAGAATAAGGCGAAAAATAAGATTTTTGAAAAGATTTTTATCTTGTTACGCCAAAGAAGTATAACTTCTAATGCGTGTACATAAACACATTTTTTTATTATTATCAGGATGGGATATCATCCACCGGACCCACTAGCATTATGTAGATATTTATTAAAAAAAAACATATAAAGTAGTGAATTATCAATGTTAATAATAATTCCATACGTTTAAAGCTCATTTTACTTTTCTATCATTTTTAAAATACTTAAACTGAATAACCAAATCAAAAAGTGTCATGTCATATTTAATTAAAAATGACACTATTTATTATTATGATTATATAGTGAATTATCTATACTAATATTATAAAGAGGTAAAGTTTGTGAGTTTGTTACGTTGTAGGGGGTAATCTCAGGAACTACTGGTCCGATTTGAAAAAAAAATTCACTGTTATATAGCTCATCTATCGAGGAAGGTTATAGGCTTTATTATCAAGCTATTACCAATAGGAGCGGAGCACCAAATAAGAATATTTCAAAATCGGGGTTTTTTTCCTCTTTCGTTAACCCAAAGTAACTATTCCACGCGGGCGAAGTCGCGGGCAGGGGCTAGTTAAATGGTATTACTGTATTGAGGTTATAAACGTAGCAAGGCAGCGCGCTCGTGTGCCTGAATTTTAATACACGTACACGCAACTCTCATAAAATTAAAAGGTACAGCATTCTTAATTTTTTTATTATGTCATAGGTGGCATACGAACAGATGGGTCATCTGCTGTTAAGTGATCACCACCGTCCATGGACACTAACAACACCCGAGGAGTCGCAAGTGCGTTGCCACCCTTTGGGGGAAGGGTTAGGGAGAGGGAGAGGAGAGAGGAGAGGGGAGAGGGGAGGGGAGAGGGTAGGGGAGGTGGGGGCCGCCGGCGCTCTCACTGACCGAACGAAACGCAACAATGCAAGCACTGTTACTTCACGTCGGTTTTTTGTGAGAGGGTGGTACTACTCCGGACGAGCCGACCCATTCATGTTGAAACCAGTAATAGTTTCAGCCTGGCTCTACCACCATCAATATCAACCATCAATATTAATTTATAGCATTTTCCATACGCGAGGACATTTATGACTCGTTTACAAATTATTTTATAGAACATTCATAAAGTTCTCTATTCCCTCGTCAACTCTTAGAGTATCTGCTGTATTATGTTAGTGAAATTTTACAGTCGAAAATATGAAGCGTATATTCCTCACTCATATCTCGAGCTATTGTGAATATAATTTACATATGTGTACATACAGGGTGTGTCTGTAAGTTTCGCCAGACTGTCTGTTTTTCTTTCAGTATAATTGCTGGCTTATTTAGCATAAATTTGTATAATATATTTAATATTCGTTAAATAAAGTCATTTACTAAAAAAAATTATATGTGTTTAATTATTAGCGCGCACTGGGGTATACTTCTGTATGATTTTTATTTACGAAATCTTTGGTATATAGTATTATAGAAAGCGCACTGTGGAACGAAACTTGCAATGGATATAAATTCTATGGTTTTGTTGTGTAAAATTTTTGCACCCAATGAACTCATTGTGAACCTCTAAGAAAAAAAACTTTGCGTGTAACAGTGTCTATATTTATGAGAATAGTCATAAACTACATACTGACTATACGGAGTTCCGTAGTATAAATACTTAACTATGCATTTACTAATATTTACCTACACTACGAGACCCAAACTTAACGCATAACGAAAATTGTTCCTTATCAAGGCAATTGTTGCAATAATACTTGAACTACAATACCCGACTTTTGATTTAGCACCTTGCCTCGAAGACAAGCTGGATAATCAGCGAAATTCGGTTTCGTACAGCGTTATCTTTGTCTATCAATGTGATAGAGAGAGTGCTTTACAAAACTGATGTCAGCAGGACGTCTCACTCTACTCTCCGACGTGACAAATTAAATGCCTGTATGTTTTGATTCCTTACTTTACGTTATGATACTTCGTTGTGGTGTACATAGGTTTTTTTCAAACTTTCTCTTTATATTAAAATGTGTTTGTGTCAACTCTTGCAACCTGAATGAGAACCAGTTTCTTGAAACCTACGACATTGCAATTTCGCAAAATGCAAATTGACGCTTATGCCGTCCTGATTGCAATACATGGAGATGAAACAATACAAAATGGCGGATTTACAAAATGGCTGCTTTAGACATTGAAAAAACAACCGATTAAGCTTTTTAACGTATTATTAGGAGTTTTTGGAGGGATTTTACTCTGTCTTGTAGTGGATTTTATATTTTATTTATAATCTTGACTCTGTATTGTGTAAAATTGGTGGTGTTTTATGTAATATAGTTTGTTTATTGTGCATAAGTGAAATAAATGGAAAATAATACCACGGAGCAGGAATTCTGACTTGCCACAAAAACTCCCAGGAAAGTTCTAGCAAGATGGCCACCATCTTGTTAGTTCATTGAGTTTATATCAAGAAACTTGTAATATCGCTACTCACTTGACAATGGCAGTAATAGTCTACTAGAAGACTGGTTGCCAAAAATAAAATAGAAGAACGTATTAGTGTAAAAGCTTGTGTTTAAAAATATTTTCAAATATTAATTTACTTTTAGAAAAGCCTTTTAAACATAGTATAGTATATTATTATTTTAATATATATAATTTGTTGGCGCGCATTATATATATTCATGTTTCCGAACGCACAAGCGTCCCCTCCACCTTCCTTCCTATCCAATCATCTGTCACTTACGCCACGATCCTTACCGCGGACGCAACATAAAAAACGATCTCTTCATACGCAAGAATTTGCTAGTCACTCATTACTACTATTCTACAATATTTTGTAAAAAGCGCATAGACACTGAATCATATATAGTGCATAATATATATAGCCGCGAGTGAAATGAAGTGAAACCAGCAAAATCAACACCGGTGAGTCCGCATTCCTTATATCGCAACCCCCCTTTGAACCAGCACCTTTACGCACAAAACATAATTTTTCGTGTAAATGTTTAATTACTTAAACAATTGAAGTAAATTATTAGAGAAAATTATTAAATTCTATTAACTAATTAATATTTTGCATGTCGCATTCGTTTTATTTCTAGTTTCCTTTGTCACGAAAAAATAGGTAACCTAGCTAACATTATAAATGCAAATACGAATTTCTATGTTTGTTTTGTTTCAACGCCATAACTAGTGAACCGATTATTATGAAATCATGCAACATGCAATGAAATATGCAATTATGCATACACGTCTCTTTCACCCAGAAATAAAGTAATGTTCACTAGAACTATGTTAAACTAAACATATGCAGGCATAGGTATAGGCATTCGTGGGCATAGCTAGTTATGATTGAAATATAAAAATTAAATTTATCTTGTTACCTATCTATGTTAACTAGCATCTAATGAACGTCGACATTCGACCATAATAAAGCGTACAAAGTTATGTCTATTAAGACTGGTATTATTATTTGTATTGAGTGTTGTACAAATATTGTTTTTTTTTTCTTTCGAACTGACTACGCTATTGACCAAGCAAGGTCTTAACAGCTTCACCGGACTACCTTACAAATATTGTTAATTGTAGACATAAAGAGAGTGGAGTATGAAAAATATAGTCTTATAGATTTTGGCTTCGTCTATACCAGCGGTGGCCAAACTTTTTCATAGCCAGTTCGCAATGAATATTTTTTACAGTAAGGTGGACGCTTGACGAAACTTTTTTACAGCGCAGTGGCCGCATGTCTGTTTTTTTTAGTTAGAAATCATACACTATAAAAATAGTATTTTTAAATTAGTGCTTTGGAAATCTGGCAGCGAGCCCGTTACAGGTCAACCGTGCGCGCATTTATTCCCGCGGGCACGATTTTTGTATATTATAGGGAACAAAGGAGCAGGTGAGTCACCTCATGGTAAGTGATTACCGCCGTCCATAGATACTAGCAACAGCAGAGGACGTTGCCGGCCTTTTAAAGAAGTGTACGCTCGTTTCTTAAAGGTTTGGGTTTGGCACCCGCTGGGTCTATGTATGGACCCAAGTCCTAGACCAAGTTTTTGATGGTGGTAGAGCCACGCTGTAGCTATTACTAGTTTCAGCATGAATTGGTCAGCTCACCCGGGGTAATACCACACGACCCACAGAACAGCGACGTGAAGTAACAGTGCTTGCATTTCGTTCAGCCAGTGAGAGTGCCGGAGGCCCACCTCCTTTCCCCATTTCCCTTCCCCTTTCTCCTTTCGCCCTTGCGACTCTCCTGGTGTTGCTAGTGTCTATGGACGGTGGTGATCACTTAACATCAGGTGACCCACCTGTTCATTTGCCTCCTTTTGACATTAAAAAAAAAATGGAAAACTTTTTCCAAATTAATTTAAATGATAACAATAAAAATCTTCAATGCTTACTAAACAAAGAAAGCAAATGTATTATATTCGGCTATTTATATATATATAGAGTTGTATCTTTAGCCTTCGTTCATAGTTTAGGTCATTTTTATTTCGAACTGACTCGCTATTGGCCTGATGAGCCTTCACAACTTCACCGGACTAAGGCGGCGAGCGTTTATGGCGCTCAATAGCTAGGCAACAAGGTCAAGAGTGCCAAAGTGGCCGAATCTCAGGTGAGACTGTTGCCTGAGACGCAACAGCGCGACTCTTACTAACTAGCGAGGCAAATCATACATATAAGATATAGTGAGGAACGCATGTGTACGCGGCATGTGTGTCTCAGGAACTTCAAACATGTATTTTGTATTTGTGAATTTGACTAAAGTGAACTAGCCAATTTCTAAAAATAAGGGAACAATATAAAACCCTTCCACCATAAATATTCTACCTGTGTGTTTGTGTGTGTGTATGTATATGGGAGTTACCTGTGCTGTGTGTTTTAAGCTAGTGAATGAAAATTGTAAGTGTTATCGCGCAAAAATGTAGGTGGAACAATATATATACTTCTAAACTAATAGAATAAAGTTTGTTTGCTTGAACATACTAATCACAGAAACTACTAGTCTGATTTAAACTTCTTTCAGTGTTAGATAGCTCATTTATCGAAGAAGTCTATAGGCTATATATCATCACGCTAAGACTAATAGGAGCGGAGGGCCAATGAAGAATGTTGCAAAATCGGGGTATTTTTTCCTTTTCAGAGCTTCTGCATCTTAGCCCAAAATAACCATTCCACGCGTACGAAGTCGTGGGCAGAAGCTATTAACTAATTATATTATCTATACTAATATCATAAAGTTGAGGTATGTATGCTTGGTACACATATATGTTTCAACAACTCATATATGTATGAATAGTTAGCTTAGGTTAGCTTCGTTGGCCGGCGCAGAGTCCCTCCGCAGGATACACATATTGTCGTCGATGGAGTGCATGTCAAAGTCGGATCCAAGATGAAGTACCTCGGCCTCATACTAGACAGCAAGTGGACGTTTTGCGTGCATTTTCGGGACAAGGAGGCCAAAATCGTAGGCTGTGCTACGGCGCTCGCAGGTCTGCTGCCTAATCTGGGCGGAGCGAGCTCTAACTGTCGATCCCTATATGCGAGTGTGGTGCAATCGATGGCGCTGTACGGCGCTCCGGTCTGGTGCGATGCCTTAACAGCGCCCAATGTGGCAGTTCTACGAAAGGTCCAAAGGACATTGGCAGTGAGAAACATTCGCGGTTATCGTACCATCTCCTATGAGGCGGCATGTCTTCTGGCAGGTTCTCCACCGTGGGATCTCGTTGCCAGGGTTCATAAGGCCATGTATGAGTGGCGGGTTGCGAGGTTCAACAGGAACGCTCGGACGGCACCCAGGGAAGATCAGCTTCAAAAACAAAGGTTGCAGCGGGATATGTTGTTGATATGGGGGGACAGACTGGCATCACCGAACGCTGGTGCCACTACCATCCACGCGATTCGCCCATTCCTACGGGAATGGGTGAACAGGTATCACGGGTCACTTACCTTCCGGATGACTCAGATGCTGACAGGGCACGGGTGTTTTGGGAGATACTTGTGCCAAACAGCTAGGCGAGAACCCACAACGAGATGCCATCACTGCGACGATTGTGAGGTCGATACTGCACACCATACCATCCAGGAGTGCGTAGCGTGGGAAGAGCAACGTACTGAACTCTTTGCTGTGGTAGGGGACGATCTTTCACTTCCGGCACTGGTCCAGGCCATGCTGAAGGATGAGGTCTCCTGGAACGCCATCCTCACTTTCTGCGAGACTGTTATGTCGCGGAAGGAGGACGCTGAAAGGCAGCGTGAGTGGAGTGTAGAGGCGCCTGCCATCCGTCGTCGCGGCGCGGGGCGTCGCAGACGTGGTGGAGGCGACTTCCACCAGAGGCCGCCCTGATAGAACCTCCCACGTAGGCTACGTAGGTATGGGGGGGGTTAGGATTAGGAAACCTCTGGCTTGCCTACTTACGCGGTAAGTAGGCAAGACCAGGGGTTAGGTGGGTGTAGGGACAGTGTAGGTAGGTAGGATTGGTAGGGTTAGGGTGTAGGTAGGGCGGGGGGAGTGGGGGTGGGTGCTGGATAGGTAAACTCTGGCTTGCCTACCTACGTTGTGGGTAGGTAAGTCCAGGGGATTGGCGGGGGGAGGGCTTGGGTGAGGTAGGGTAGGGCTAGGATCGAGGGATGTGGGGGGTGCGTAGGTTAGCGTAGGCCGGAGGGGACCTCAGGGTGGTTTTCCTCTTGCGAGCTTCCGCTGCATATTAGCGTTTGCCCAAAGTAACTATTCGACGCGAACGAAGTCGCGGGCAGAGGCTAGTATGAAATAAATACGTAATACTCGTAAAATGTAGTTATAATAGATATAAACAACCATACAAACATAATTACACAACAAAGTGACGTATTTTAGCTGATTTATTGCATTAGACACAGCGATAAATTATTTCTATCTTGTGCAAGTCTTTTTTAGCCCCTTTTTGTATTTTATTGGTCAAAGCGTTAGGTAATGGAGAAAAAATGCTTGATAAAAACTGGTTTAAAGCGACGCAATCAATCTTACTTATCAGCTGTATTTATTCTAAGAGAATATCTTCTATACGTATAAAACGAATGTAAGTCTAAAGTGTCTCTACTTTTTAGTTTTTTGTGAAAAACATTTTTGCATGTGACTTGGAAATAAAATACGTTTGAATCATAAAGCATATCCTTGTGTAACATTTAGTCTTTGTTTCATTAAAATCGGTTCACTCTATCAAGAGTTATTGTAATTTTAATGACGACGCGACTTAAGTATCAGAGAAAAGTAGATAAGTGAATGGACTTAATATATACAGCTGATTTGATTAGTAACTGTTTTTAAATAAGGTTCCACTCAGGCGAACTCGCGGGAACAGCTAGTTAAGAATAAGGATCTATGTTTACCACGTATAATGTTAAAGGGACTAACAATAACGACGTAGTTGGCATCAAAGTTAAATTTTAAAGTTAATCATAAATTTTTCTTCCAAAAGAACAATACTAGTTCGAAGATTACATACTGTTACGGCCTGTATAAAAGAGTTTTATGAACACGGAATCATGAGTAAGCTCGTAGTGATAACTGAGGTAGCATGGTGACACATCAATGCGTGGTAAAACATGAATATATTAAAACTTTATTGCTTGAAATATTCTAAATAAACTATTTTAAATATCTTCAATATACTTACATATAATAAGAATGTAAATCTAATGTTACTGTACTTTATTGATTTCGTGAAAAAAATTGTTGCAGGTGTCTAGGAATTAGTAATAGAATACATTTCAATCATTTTTGAATATGTCTGTCTGTCTGATTGTATGAACACGCATCACTGTTAAAGTACAGGGGTCAGAATAAAACCTCATTACAAATAATAAAGCATATCTTCGGGAGTAACTTAGTCTTTATTTTATTAAAATCGGTCCACTCTATCAAAAGTTATTGTAATTTTAATGAAGGCTCGGGAGAAGAGTAGAAATCTATACTAATATTATAAAGCTTATTTGTTTGGTTGAACGCGCTAATCTCAGGAACTGATTTGAAAAATTCTTTCAGCGTTAGATAACATTTATCGAGGAAGGCTACAATATCGTCACACTAAGAGACATAGGAGCGGAGCACCAACGAAAAATGTTCCAAGATCGGTTTTTTTTTCGTTTTAAGAGCTTCCACTGCATGTTAGTTAGCCTAAAGTAACTATTCCACGTAGACGAAGTGGCGGACAGAAGTTAGTTGTAAATAACATTCTACAAATAGCACAACTTTAAGTTTTACCCTTCCTTTAAAGCATTACTTTACAAAGTGGCTCAAGTGGATCCCCAGGGGTCCACGGGAGACTCGACGGGGGTCTTCGTAGGTGTGACAAAAAAATAGCGTTTCACAATATGTAAATATGTAAGCGAGAGTCCACAAAAATGTATCTGCTTTCGATAGTGAAGAACTAAAATGTTTAAGAAGTTCAGCGCCTGATACTTGTAAAAACTTGCATATCCCATATTCAGTATAAGGTGTCAAGACTTGAACAGGGTTGCAGCTTTCGCTACCGCTGTCCACAATGCTTGTTCAGACGTGCTAAGGGACGAAATACGACGTATGGTATGTGTGCTTGCAATCTTGCATCAACTCTTTTGATATATACTTACATGAAATGATTCCTTACATGAACCTTACATGTAGTCCGGTAGTCCGGTGAAGCTCTTAGACCTTGCTAGGTCAATAGCGTAGTCAATAAAAAAATAAAATTACATGAACCTAAATTTCCATAGAAACTTCACAATTTTTGTCGTATTTTGGAGATATGGTAGAAATGTAGCTTTCCACCGGAATCAGCAAAATTTTGAAAGTGGTCTATAAGATAGAAAGTCTGGGTATCACTGATGTAAAGTTTTATCCATATCACAAATCAAACTCTAATTGACTTTCTAGAGGTTTCTATACTTCATTTGATGGAAATATACGAGCGTTACAGAGTGTGACTGAAGACAATTCTTTTTTGAACGCCGTGGTGAATAAATAAAACAAAAGCAAGAAAACTTCAAAGAAGCTACTTTAAAGAGTGTTATAAGATATAAATACTACCATTTTCATCCAAATCTATACACAAAGTATAGAGTCATTGCTACCCTTATATGGAAGAACGAGGATTCCAAAGCTATCTTACCACTGCGCTTCAACTTCACATCCTTACTACCTTTGCTTCTTCCCTGCCTTGTCAAATTTGGTAAGAACTTACTAAAACACCTATCGATATTCTGCCCAATGAGGAATTTATGATAGCTCTCGAGAGATCGAGATCTTTTAGTACGTTTTATAGGGATTACGTTAATAGATCTGTCACTCTAACTTCTACATAGGCCACATAATTATGCCTATATAAAAGCATGTTAGAAAATAAATTCTCCATTGCGTGTATTGCGTAACGAAGCGTAAGTAATGTAATGTGTATCATAACAAAAAAATCTTATACTTATAGAAAAACAACAACCCTTACTCTTAACGACCAATCAGGAGTCAGAGTGCTAATGAAGGTCACGATGAAGCTTCGGCACCACGTGCGCAGGTAGCTAAGTATCGTTAACGGGTTGCATTGCGTGCACATTTCTACTGTCAGTGACATTTATCGCCCGATGAGTCAGTTTAAATTGCATCGACTATAGTGAAATCATAATACTTGTTAATTTTTACTTTATCGTCTCTAAATATAATTGGTTACCATGATAGAGCAAGCTCTAACACAGACCTCTTGAGTAAAAAAAAATCTGTAGAGATGTTGATATACCTACCTCTACTAGGTCTTATACGTGTCCATCATAAGATTTTAATGAAAAACCACAAGCAGAATTGACTGAGCCATGTTTATTGGTTTTATACAAAATCCCTATTTTACAAAATTGATATCTTTCTTATACTATAATAAAACAGTCACAAAGCCAATTCTGTACATTAAATATTTCTTAAAAAATTTTGTCTGTCTGTCCCTTTGAACACGTATCACACTGAAAGTACTAAACCAATTTAGACGAAATTTGGCACAGTGATAACTAATATTACAAGGTTACATTTACTTTTTATCTCATAAAACGCAAGGGATTCTCCAGGATAACGGAAGAAAGTAAAAAAAATGTAGTTCATGATATTCTTGACGGATTTTGGTAAATTTTCTTTATGCTAATATATATATCAGACAGATTAACAAAAAAATTAAGCTATATTTCCCTATGCTACTTTTTAAAAAATACCAAAGAAAAAATGATCGCCGTGTTCCGAACCGTGGACTTTGCCGGACTATATAAAGTCCAGTACATTATAACT
Organism: Antheraea pernyi; assembly: GCA_015888305.1. Classification (NCBI taxonomy): domain Eukaryota; kingdom Metazoa; phylum Arthropoda; class Insecta; order Lepidoptera; family Saturniidae; genus Antheraea; species Antheraea pernyi. Next base: position 737,845 of record MU159016.1, read on the forward strand.
GAGCTACTGCTACATGACGTTTCTATACGTAATTATCAACCACATATGAAAAATTTGTGTGAACGAAACTGTCACTTATTGTTATGTTGTTACATTAATTTTATTGTATAAAAAAAAGTTTGCTAAACAAAGGTGAGAATATTTTTTCCTAAAACATAAACCTAAATAATAGTTACATTGCAGAAGATGAATCTCAATTAGAGTTCTATCAGTACGTATGTTGTTTCAATATTTAATAAAATTAATTTTCTAAATATTGTTGAGCCTTGAAGTACTTAGGTTCAGGTTTGTGAATCTAAAATTAAAATAATCAGTTGAGGTGTTTGCAGTTACCATACTATGTTGTATTTATACTCATATTATAAAGAGAAGTAAAATTTTGTTCTCATTAGCCTCCGCGGCTTCATAGCCGCTATCTGTCCTCGTCTCGTAGACGATTACGATGCGTACGCTGCAAAGCGTCGCACCGAGCTCCCTCACTACTCGAAGCCCGCTCCCTCGATCTATGCCAAGATCGAGGCTTCCAACAACTTCCCAATCCCAGCCGATCGCGATAGCGATGACTCCGACTCCGACTCCGGCACCGACATGGAGCAAGACCCTCCTGCTCAGCAGGATCCCCCTGCCGAGCAAGCCCCTCAGGCTGAGCAAGCCCCTGCTGCGGACGATGGCTTCACCACCGTCACGCACCGCAAACCGCGCAAGAACAAGAAGCGCCCGAACTCACCTTCCGATCCGGAGGACAAATTGCCCTCTAAAAAGATCGCAAACGTCGATGGCGCGAAAGTGCCAAAGGCGACACCAGCGCCCTCTAGACCCGACTCGCCCGTGGTCGTCTGAAATGTCGTCAGTCGGGAGTTCTGAGGGGACTCTACGGATCACAACCCGTAGTTTACGCTCCTCTTCGAGAGAGTGCGTGAAATAGCCCCACTGGTTGTCCCGAAGGAAACGAGTGAGGTTGCGATGGGCGGTGGACGTGGCTACCTTCACCTGAATACCTACAGCGGTATTCACGGCGGAGGTGTAAGGGATACCTGCCGTTTCCAGCAGGCTAGAAATCTCAACCCAAGACGCTTTGTCTTGGATCGTAACGGGGGGCGGTGGGCGGGGCTTCTTGCCCGAAACTGCGGAACCCGCAGCCACGGGCGAGTCGGGTCTAGAGGGCGCTGGTGTCACCTTTGGCACTTTCGCGCCATCGACGTTTGATT
>MU159016.1:739783-751188 GCA_015888305.1 Antheraea pernyi
CAATAATAATAATTTTTGTTGTGTCTATTTTTAGACTTCGGTGCCGTCACCGTTAGTAAATTTAAATTCAATCTTATAAAATGCGTGTTGCGCCCACGCTTTTGTAATCGATCCCTATTAGCTCCCGCACACTTCGCGGTTCTCAATAATATCTCGAGCCTAGGTCGTCCCCGCGCGGAGCCCTCTTGATATTATTTTCGCGATACAGTGACTCACCTACATCACTTGAACAGACATATGAGATCATCTCTCTCACACACGTGCACATATATACACATGGTGGGAGGGTTTTGTTTTTTTTTTTCCCTCATCGAACTGAATCGAATAGTTTAAGTTCGTTTCAATCCGATATACACGTATTCATTTGTGAATCATGCAATTTCGATTGTATGGTTCACAAATGTATATATGTATGAATAGCTTAGAATAGTTAGCTAGGACAGACGTGTCTTTTTCCAGGAAACAGCCCAAGCCGAGGTGTGCGTGCACCCTTGTGTATGTTACCCAAAACCAAAATCGGCTGAGTGCCCTAAGCGCTCGGCCTTAGTAGTCCGGTGAAGCTGTAAAGACCTTGCCAGGTCAATAGCATAGTCAGTTCGAAAAAAAAAAAAAATTTTGTTTTCGAGAAATCCTTGGTACTACTGATCCGATTTTAAAAATTCTTTCACTGTTAGAAAGGTATATTATCCCGAGTTCAGTATCTTAGTGAGAAATGTGGTTTATATGTCAAAAGTAAAATATATTTGACAAAATTAAGATTAAATGCAGATTTCACGTATACTTTACAGATTCTTATAAAACAAACAATTAAAACGAAATGGAAATTGAATGTAGATAAAGTTTAATTTTAACAGTGTTTTAAGTGATGAAGTTACAACGGGTACTGTTTTAATTAAATTTGTAAGTTTGTTTTGATCTTCATTGGACACTTTAGGTAATACTGCGAACAGGTTCTAGGCTTATTTTAAAAGATTTCTCACATACCAACTGGATATATATTTGAGTGAGTCCATGGATAGTTTGGATTCACAATCGGAAGTGCAATATGTCGCTGCAATCGCTTTTTACCTTTTTTAAGATTATTTGCGTTTAAAAATACAATTGAAACCTGTAACAACCGATTTGGTGCAGACGAAGTTGCACGGGTCAGCTAGTATATAATATGTGGGGTTAATCATTTTTGTGTTAAGAAAGATTTAATGCTTCACGTATCATTTCCAAGACTATATCGCGGCGTCGCAAATGATAACCGCTATTTAGAAACACCATGTATAATATATGTAATTTACCTTTATTAAAGACAAACTTTGCAAGAAATTATAAAAGAAACTTTTCTTATAATATCGCTCCAACGTCAAGGTAAATCCTTTAATATCTTATGTAGATATACCGCTGCTTTTCTCCGCAGCTTTATTTTCATTGTTTGTTCTAAACACGCTTCTAACCTTATGGTATATATTAATTAAATTAATATTAAATAAAATTTTCTCCCAGCTAAAACGGATACCATGTTAGTGCAATCTATAATATTTCCTATAATTGACTATGGGGATGTGTGCTTTTACGAACTGAACGCTGACCTTCTTAACAAACTTAACAGATTACTCAACAATTGCATTCGATTTATTTTTAATCTTCGTTAGTATGACCGTGTATCGAGCCATCGTTCAGAGCTTAATTGGTTGCCCATACGCCAGCGTCGAAGTTTGCGAGCTCTGACAACTCCGTATTCTCTTCTATTTTCTCCCAACACTCTCTCTTACTAAACTCCACATTTTCAGTTTTTATGCTCTAATCATAACCTTTACCTTCGCTCTTCTAATAATCTTATTCTTTGCTGTTCTGTCCATACTTCCGGTCTTGTACATTCCTCTTTCTATATCCAATCTATTCTCCTATGGAATGCGCTTCCTTATGAAATCAGGATGTCATCTAAACGTTTCAGTTTTAAAGTCAGGGTACGTCGGCTTTACCAGTCTCAGTTAGCAGAATTATCTGGTTAATGCTGTATTTAGTACTTGATGTTGACTTATTATACTTTTATTTATGTATGATGTTGTTATATGTATGTATTGTAATGGACTTAAAGAGGGACGGTTCAACCGTTGTGCATTGCAATGCTTCTAAACCATTTTAGGCTAAACATTTAGCAAGTAGAGTTTGAATTTCGTTTACATACTATTACAAAAAGAATGTGTTATTAGAGAAGTTATTTTCATGAATTTAATACTACATTTTATCTGATTAAATATATTAGTTTCATTGGGAATGAAATACGTTGACCCTGGTCACCCATTCATGTTGAAACCAATAATGGCTTCAGCGTGGCTCTACCCCCTACTAAAATGTGTAATGTTGCGGTGGCGTTGTAGTCTCGCCTCTCGGGTGTGTCGTAGCGATACCGGACGTAGTCGTTAACAATAACCATTGCTCCGAGTTCCAATAAATATGAAAACTACAGTTATGTTAATAGTTTCATTAGACAAATTTAAATATTGTCATTCACACTCTAATACATTTAAAAATACAAAGCCGAACATAGTTATTTCATAGTTTTAAGTTTTCAATTCTGTTCGCATTCTTAGCATTCTGGTAGGTGGTAGAACCACGCTGAAGCTACTACTGGTTTCAGCATGAATGGGTCGGCTCGCCCGGGGTAGTACCACACTGTCACAGATGACCGACGTGAAGTAACAATGCTCCCTTCTCCCACAAACACAGGCTGGCAACGCACTTACGACGCCCCTGGTGTTGCGAGTGTCTATGGACAGTGGTGATCTCTTAACATCAGGTGACCAACCTGTTCGTTTGCCTCTTATAATATAAAAAAAATATTTATGACTGCCTCGATTTCTTTTGGAAGACCACAGTGATACAAACATACAGAAGCCGCGTTTTGCCAACCACTGATTTGCAAAAACATTCTTCAAAGGACAAACGTTTTGTACGTTACCATTTCGTCGAAAAATCCGTACAAAAGCTATCAAAGTTAAACCAATTCAAACAAAACTAATCCGGTGTTACCTTCATACAAATATTCCAATTCCGATAACAATATGAACTTTGTTACCTTGAAACAATTCCCGCGTTAACTTCCAAACTTAATTTATTGGTTTTTGTAACTAAAACCAATGATCCGGAATAGTCTGTGGAAGATTTATAACTCCTGCTAATGTAATGGGCTCTTATCTTGAGTTATCTAGATAAATTTTCCCTTTGGTTTATAAAGTAGTTTAGATTATGGAAGGGGAGCAAGTGCTTATATATGTAGAAATGAGGTAAACCTAGCTGGCAATAATTACATTGTTTTTAGTTAATCTGTTTGCTATATATAGCACAAAGAAAATGTACCAAAATCCGTCAAGAATTTAATTAACTACAAATTTTTGACTTTCGTCCTTTATCCTGGAGAATCCCTTGCATTTTATGAGATAAAAAGTACCCTAGATGTAACCTTGTAATATTAGTTATCACTGTGCCAAGTTTCGTCAAAATCAGTACAGTATTTTCAGAGTGATGCGTTTTCTAAGGGACAGACAAACAGGCAATACCTGGAGAATCCCTTGCGTATTATGAGACAAAAAGTATCCTAAATGTAATCTTGTAATATTACTGTACCACGTTTCGTCAAAATCGGTTCAGTATTTTCAGAGTGATGCGTGTTCACAGGGACAGACAAACGAAGATTGTAAAAAGATTATTTTTGGCTTCTATATCGATAACAAAGTCTACACCGATCAAAATTAAAAAAATAATTTAATATACAGGTTTAATCTTGCTACAGTTTTATTATAATATAGATACATAGATAATGATAACTTTTATGATATACAACAGGCTTTGCTTTATTTTTTATTTAAATACCTTTGAGAATCAGGATAAAAAGAATTGAAAAGGTATAAATATATGAACATTATCAACAATCTATATATAATAAGAATGTATGTATGTATGTAGTGTTTGTACTTTTTCGATTTTTGTGAAAAATATTATTGCCGGTGTCTAGGAAGAAGTAATAAAATATATTTCAATCATGTTTAGAAATGTCTATTTGTCTGTTTGTATGAACTCCCATAATTGCTAAAGCACTGGGTTCACAATAAAACCACACCAAGAAAATCATAAAGCATATCCTCGGGAGTAACTTAGTCTTTGTTTCATTAAAATCGGTTCACTCTATCAAAGGTTATTGTAATTTTAATGACGACGCGACGTAAGTACGAGTGAAAAGTAAATAATTAAATGGACTTAATACATTCAAATGACTTTACTAATCATTTTTTTTTACATTAGGTTTCACGCGGACGAAGTCGCGGCCACAGCTAGTACAATAATAAATCAATTTGAATAACTACGCTATTGGCCAAGCAGTGTCTTAACAACTTCACCGGACTACTTAAGCGAGCGCTTAAGGCAGTCAGCCGATTTTATTTCGACAACTAGCTCAAGGGTGTTCGGCACACCTCGGCTTTGGCTGTTGCCTGATACATGCAATTCGCGACCTATGTAAGCTAACCTAAGCTAACTATTCATACATATATGAGTTGTTGAAACATATATGTGTACCAAGCATACATACCTCAACAACTCTTACATATATTTCGTATCGGATAATAAACAATATGAGTATTTACAGTCTTTAAGACGGTAGAAGATTTTTCAAATACATCAAAACACATGTGTAGTAGACAGCTTAACACTCCGGTCACGTTTGTCGCAATACAGCCTTTCGTGGAATTCTTGAGCGGGGAATCCTTTCAGCCTTAGTATGCCACACGTCACGCTTAAGATATATTATTAGATCTATAGAATTATCTCATTTGCACTTCATTTATTTTAAATATCTTATATATTAACACGTGAAGTCAAAACTTTGTACCCCTTTTTAAGCGAAATGCGCGAACGAATGAACGTGAAATTGGCATATGTTAGCACCTACCGCCGGTACCCCTGCATCACATTCAAGAGACGAGTCTACAACACGACCGCAACATTGATATTAGCGCCACCATAGTAAGAGACACATTGAAACTATCGCCACCATAATAAAGATACATAAATAATAATAATTATTATTATATAGATTTTAATAAGACGTAAATAAGAATATCATTATATAGAATTGAATCATTAGTTTGATCATTATGAATAATAAATAGTATATTCTTTGACTTCATAGTTCGGCCATGAAAGGGTAGATGTCGCTGATATACATGTTGAAACAGATTAGTAAACACATTGGTGATACATAAATAAGGATAATTATATAAAATTGTTGTATAGCTTAAATAATATTAATTTGTTCATACTTTATTATTTTTGTGTTACTTAAATAATTTTGCGGAATTATGTACAAATAGTAATCGCTTTGACTTATATAGATGGGCCTTTAAAAGGCAAGATGTCTGTGATATCTACGCATTCTTAATATGTACCAAGCATTGTATAAGCGAAGCTCTGGCCAAATAAATAGTGACAGTATCTACGGAGTATTTATTGCCATTCCTGACTGCATAGACACTATACGTGATTAGTGTAATACAAAGTTAAAGTTTATATGAAGGCGAAGTGCAGAAAGCTATGTTTTTTTTATAAATGCATTACAAGCATATTTAATTATTTAAAATATACATTACTCACACTACTCGAATTTTACACAACATATACACACATATAAATGGAAAAGACAATTTGACGGATGTCACTCTTACGTTACAATAGTTTACCTTTTCAATATATATGATGATATGGAGGAGAAGTACGTAGATCAATTTTTTTATATATAAAATGCATTAGAGATACATTAAATTAATTAAAATATACATTATTCACAATACTGCTTGAATGACACACAACATTTACGTTTAAAAGACGTTTACGTTCCAATTACCTTTTTTCATCCTACATTCAATATGTTTAACATGGCTTACGTTCCATACCTTACATGCCCTTTGAAATTAATTCTTCAAACTGTAGGTTAATTTTATAATATATAAAGTCACAATAATTTATGAACCCACTGAAATTATTATTATTCTTTTAGGTCCTATTGAATGTCAAATGAGCTATGGTCAAATGTCAACCACTAGGCGATCACTAGTTTTTATAAATCGGCATAAACAAATTTGTGAAATATTTCTATCTTAAAATGTATTACCATGATACGAGTCAACATAAAAATGAAATCAAGAATCCTTTATTTAATTTAGGCTCCAAGAAGACAATTACGAAAGCTGAAATTACAACCCACTCATACAGAAGAATTGGCAACAAACTCGATCGAGTTTATCATTCTAACATACATATATACTAGCGGGCCCGGCGAACGTTGTCCTGTCTTGGTAATTTAAAAAAAATCCTAAAAGTCAACCGCAGCGCCACCTACCGGGTCCAATTGTCTATACCATTCTCGGACCCACTGGAACACGTTGACAAAATTTTATCAAAATCGGTCCAACCGTTTATGAGGAGTTCAGTGACATACACACGTACAGAAGAAATTCATATATAAAGATATCAGCAGAGGGAAAACTGTCAAGTACATCTCTCTCTTTTGTTTCTCCATCGATTTTCTTTACTATTATTTTCTTGAGTAGATACTGATGGGCTTTAGTGTTATCGAGAAAAATATTGGAAAAGTGCATTATTTTCCCCTTATATTGAAACTTGAGAAATTAATGAATAATGGTAGTATTTCGAATAGTAGACCACTACTTTCTTTATCTTTATATATAAATTTCTTCTGTACGTGTGTATGTCACTGAACTCCTAAACGGTTGGACTGATTTTGATGAAATCTTGTGTTCATGTTCCAGTGGATCCTAGAATGGTTTAGATTCACAATTTGATACAGTAGGTGTCGCTGCGGTTGTATTTTAGATGTTTTTAAATGATCTACGCAGGGCAACGGAAGTCATCTCTGCGAGGAAGTCGTCTCGCAAAAGGAGGCGGCGGAGAGGGGCCGTGAGCAGGATCCTCAAAGTGACCCTCTCCGCCAACGGAGGACAGGCAGGAGGAGGCGGCAGTTTGACAACCTCCTCCCACCGTAGCCGGACCTAGGGAAGATGGGTCGGGGGGCTCATCTTCCTAGTGCACAGGTCCGGCGGACGGAGGAGATGGCCGGTGTGTACCCGGCTGTATATCGCTGCTGGGCCAACCGCTGGGGCGGCACGATGAAGTATATAGAGATCTCGTGTCGCCCCAACTTAGCGGTAGACGTACACCGTGGGGTTTTAGTCCGTGTGAGACGGACATAACCCACACTCTCCCCGAGAGGGTGGTGTATCCATAAGGGGTTTCCCCACGTAAAAAAAAAGGCAACGACCGCCGGGACCTCTAGTATATATAGAAGAAGAAGATTTTATAGGGTTAGGTATTGAAATAAATATTGAAGGCAACGTTCCAGCAATTTTAAAGGTTACTACGACGAGTGACTTTCGAATTTTTTGATAGTAGTCATCGGTAGTGACGCCGTCTCCACGATATACGTCGCCACGCTATATGATTTTGAATGTTTAGTTATTGTATTTAATTAATATAAATGTTTATTGAATAAACAGTCCTCCTTGTCTTGAATGAATTCTTAATATTTTAATTATTTATTTTGATTACGCCATATTTATTTCCTGTCGTAAATTATCACTTTATTTATATAAGTGCTCGTTCAGTCGTCAAACTTCGACAATAAAGAAAAAAAACTTTTTTCAATTTTCTTATTGACAGCACTAAAGTTCGTCAATAGCTACAAAATAAAAAGAATGAAGAAACTCGACTAAGAAACAGAGGATGGAGATGTTCTTCATTTTAATATAGACTACCTGGCTCGGCAGACGTTTTCCAGCCCTGATAATAAAAAAAAACTAGACAAATTATATACTGAAACCTTCTTTAAGAATAAGTTTATCTAATGATGTAAACCGCATGAAAATCCGTTCAGTAGTTTTCGAGTTTATCGTGCACAGACAGACCAACGTGGCAGAGGACTTTGTTTTATAAGATTTACTGATTATTTGTACAAAAAAATTTTGGTGTTATACAACTGACAGGGGTCTCCCTAAGGCTCTCAATATTTTTTTAAAACTATTTGATAGTAATAAAATAACTTACCTTCGGAGGCTCATATTTAAGGTCAAATCTTGACAGAATGTCAAAACGCGGTGGCAAGTAAACGGCGTCACTTTGACGACTTGCTGTATCCCTCGATAAACCAACGGACACTACCTCCCGAACGCAACACAAACAATACGCGCACAAAGAACTTTATCGCAAACGAAAGAAAGAACTGAGTAATAAATCAACAAATGAAAGAAGTTATTCGAATTTAAACGCGAATCAAAAGATAAACTGGTTTATTACGTTTTAATCTAAAATATATTTTAGGACATCCTTTGTTTAAATAACAATAGAACGGAGCACGCTGTATAATATTACAACGATTCTGTACACAACACTTAGAGAGCGGGTGTACAACTTCGACCTTCGGAATTCGCGGATAGACTGAATATCAGCATTGCCTGAAAACCTTACCAAAACTATACCCACACAAAAGTATACACTCATTAGCCAACTATAAAGTCGACAATCGCATACAGAACCTCAAGTTAGTTCTCACCCTAGCTCCAAATATTTGCGCAAACAATTATCGACCGAAAAACACTCGAGTCACAGTATAATTTCCATCGTACGATTTCAGTTATAACTGAAATAATATAAAATTAACTTTATTTGACATAGGTGTTATGGATTGTATACGCATACATGTAATATTTTTTCTAACTTAGACGTAACAATCACTTAGCGTAAATTGGTCTTTTTTTTATTATTTCTTTCCAAGTTCATCGTTAGACTCCCTAAAGTGTAGGTACTATAAAAAGGGACGTATATACAAACAAAGCAGATTCCATTTTAAAGAAACCTACTTTTGTAAGACGAACAAGTTTATTGGCCAAGTCATAGTGGCTCGTTTCGTCTCTTGGGATTCCAGTATAAGCCTAATAACATATTTACGTATTTATAGGATGACAAGGCGATTTTTTCCAACCGGATAAGGGCTATTAGTAAGCTATAAACGTGAAATATTCTACTATTATTCTATTCTACTACATATTCTATTTACTTCAAGAATGTACGTTGAGATTTTTGATTTTTCAATTATTTTTCGGACGTAGGCCCACGCATTTTGAATCATTCATAACTTTTTTTGTAGAGGTCCGTACCGAGAATTAAATATATATATTACATATACATATATGACATTACTTTAAAAAAAATATTTGTAATGAAAATGCATTTGCATGCAAATATACATTTGAAAGTAATAGGATTAAAATGTTATAAATTAAAATTACTACGTATTATAAAAGTACACCACCGCATTTGTCTGTCTGTCCTCGGTTAACCCAAAAACTACCGGCTGATTTTCATACGACTTTGATTAATAGATAGAGTAATTCAAGACGAAGGTCTAGATATATAATATGTCAAGATTTTTTGTAAATTGGTTGAAAAATAACGATAATTGTTGGAAGTGTCGGAAAAAGTCAAGCCGCCTGGCTGCTTTCGTTAAAAATACTGCCCAGTCTCTTTGAAATAATAAATAACAATTAAAGTGATATACGACGCAGACGAAGTCGCGGGAACCAGCAATAAACGAATGCCCGCCGAGTCTGTTGTTTTTGATTTTTCAATTATTTTTCGGACGTAGGCCCACGCATTTTGAATCATTCATAACTTTTTTTGTACAGGTGGGCAAAAACGGGGACCAACTTCCCGAAGCAAATCAACAAAAATTTTGAATACCAAGCAAACGTAGACACGGCCGTCACTAATAAATATATATATATATAACTCAACTTATCCCGAGGGCTATACGCGTGTTTGTTCTATTCCATCATTAAACAGAAGCCCGTACCGAGAATTGTTGACAACAAGGTTGTTTGTCCCGTAATCTCTATCCAGACAACAAATAGTGTAGTAAAATAAATCGTTCCACATGTATATTGGCGTCACAGAGTCAAAATGGTGTAAGGCGGAAAAAATGGTCTTACGGTTGCAATATAAAAATCTGGCCATACTACGATTATTCTTTTAAAATAATCTATACAAATATAATAAGAATGTAAATCTGACTTGTCTGTAATTTTAAGATTTTTGCAAAAAAAAATCGTATGAGGTATGGTGGGGCAGGCGTGTAAATAGCCGTGCTCACCGTTCGGTATGAGAACTTATTATGTCTGAATACGGGGACGCGTATCAGACTAACTTTGTCTATACTCTGAGTATGTGATCGATACGGGAGGTATATACAGCACTTTCGCTTACCTAAATTGCTGTATGCGGCTGCCTGGTCCTCTCACGTCCACAAATCACGAGTATCACAGGGGCCACCAGATCGTTCACACACACGTAACACGACACTTAACATATATAATGCGGTTAAAGAAGCGGAAATAGTTCCTTTAATTACACTTAATATTAAAGCGGGTTATACAAGTATATAGCTGTGTAGCAGTAATTCCGCATTCTGACTGCGGCGGTAGGGCTGGATTTGTCGCTGCCGAGTGTGGTTTCGGCCATGCTCGGCAGCGAAGAGGCATGGATTGCGATGGCCACCTTCTGCGAGGACGTTATCTCGCAGAAGGAGGCGGCGGAGAGGGTCCGCGAAGATGACCCTCTGAGTGGCCGTCTCCGCCAACGGAGGACCGGAGGGAGGAGGCGGCGATTTGCCCTTCTCCTCCCACCACCATAGCCGGACCTGAGGGGGTGGGCCGGGGGGCCCATCTCCTCATTGCACGGGTCCGGTCGGCGAGGAGAGGCAGCTGGTGTGTACCCAGTCTGTCTCCCTATTAGGATGGAGCCCGGCGGCCACCTACCGCCGGGCGGACTGCTGGGGCGGCTATCTAAGGGGAATAGCTTAGTTCGATCCCTTGCCGCCCCAACAATACGGTCGGACGGTACACCGTGGGGTTTTAGTCTGTGCGAGTCGGACATAACCCATCCTCTCCCCCGAGAGGGTGGCGTATCCATAAGGGATTTCCCCACATAAATAAAGCGGCTTGTTTATTTGCAACAGTATCGCGAAGAGGAATGCTGCACTTAAGTCAAAAGACAAAGTCGCCCCCGTATCGACACAACTTATCATTTTTTAACTAGATGGCGAGACATCCGCCTCACCAAGGAGTCTTAAAATAAGTAACTATTTTTTATGTCAAAAGGCGCCAAACGAACAGTTGGGTCACCTGATGTTAAGTGATCAACGCCGTTCATAGATATAGTAACACCAGGGGAGTCGCAAGTGCGTTGCCAGCCTGTGTATGTGGGAGGGGTAGGGAAAGGGATAGGAGGTGAGCCTCCGGCGCTCTCACTGACCGAACGAAACGCAACAATGCAAGCACTGTTACTTCACG
>MU159016.1:751254-762123 GCA_015888305.1 Antheraea pernyi
AGGGAAAGGAGGTGGGCCTCCGGCGCTCTCACTGGCCGATCCAAACGCAACAATGCAAGCATAGTTACTTCACGTCGGTGTTCTGTGAGAGGGTGGTACTAACCTGGGCGAGCCGACCCATTCATGCTGAAACTAGCAATAGCTACAGCGTGGCTCTGCCACCTTCAGTACTAAATACATAACTATTTACAATACGTAACTAAATACATTTAAATATTTTTTTGAAATGTCTGCCTGTCTGTATGAACTTGCATCACTGTTAAAGTACTGCGTTTACGATAAAATCTCACCAAAAGAATCATACAGCATATCCTCGAGTAACATTTTTAAATAACAATTCTAAATGAGTAACATTTAGTCTTGGTTTAATTAAAATCAGTTCACTCTATCAAAAGTTATTGTAATTGTAATGACGACGCGACTTAAGTACGAGAGAAAAGTAGATAAGTAAATGGACTTCTGTTTTTTTTTTACATTTCGCAGGCCGGCATGACAGCCCGAGCCGAACCTGAGGCGATGGGTCGGGGGACCCATCTCCTCATTGCACAGATGAGGCTGACGAGGGGAGACGGCTGGTTGTGTACCCAGTAGTCTCTCTATAGTAGGACGAAGCCTGGCGTTCACTCGCCAGGCTGCCGCGGGGGCGGTTTCTCAGGTAGACAGCAGGTTCGATCCCTGGCCACGCCTTCCATGCGGCGGACGGTACACCGTGGGGTTTTAGTCCGTGCGAGTCGGGCATAACCCACTCTCTCTCCCGAGAAAAAAAAAGGCCGGCATGACAGCGGCGACCGGCGATGGATAGTGTCACTCGGTGGTCGCCATTGTTTTTGGATTGTACTGTGCTTACCACCAGGCACAGTGCAGTCATTTTGCCGTGGTACAATAAAAAACATTAGGTTCGGCGCCGACGGAGTCGCGGGCACAAATAGTCATATTAATATAGGGTATAACCAAAATGAGAGCTAATGCTTGATTGCTAATGCTAATGCTAATGCTGAATACAGATGAAATTATCCCGCTTTTATACGTGGTTCGCAGGTGCCACTGAGATTTAAAAGTTTTCACTGCAATCTACATCCAGTAGTCAAAGTTCAACTCTAATTTAATATATAAGATTCAATTTTATTTAGCTTATTGAGGTGAAACTTATTAGCTTTGAAATTCTGATCATCAACATCTTTGTATGACAAAAAGTGGTGGAAGTAAACACTGTGTCGCTTTAGAATGTTGAAATACACTGGTTCTCGTCCGATCACCGAAGTTAAGCAACGTCGGGCGCGGTCAGTACTTAAATAGGTGACCGCTTGGGAATACCGCGTTACGCTGGCTTTTTGTTCTATTGTTTTATTTAAGATGTCTCCCGGTATTACAAAAGTTTCATTTCCATTATGGACCCTTCTAGTCTGTTTACGACAGACTTGGTTGGCTTACTGCCACCTGTAACATTAGTTATAACGCGGCGTTTGTTTCAGGTAAGCCTTAAATAATTTCGGCACGCATACAAAGTATAATCAAGTATTTCGTTGTCCAAAGTCTTAAGCATGAAATAAAAGATACATGCTTTAAAAGATTGCTGAAAATCAAATCAAATACTCTTTTTTCTATTTTAGGCCCTGAGAATGCATCTAGAAAGTTCAAAACTACCACCGGTTCGGAAAATAACTCAGTGTTAATGTCTACGTCCGGTACCGCTATGACACACCCGAGAGGCGAGACTACAACGCCACCCGGGGAACCACTATTGACCTGCGATACCACGCTATTGACTTTATCGGGGTGTTACTAATGACCTCGAACGCTATTGGTGGAAGTTATCGGCTGTTCATTATTCACCCCGTTGTGAGACTACATTGGTGGGAGTTCGGCATATAAAGGGCAAGATGTCGCTGCACTTGAACTTACCATCTGGCGAATTGGAATCTCGAAACCAACCATAGATAAAAGGGAATCAAAAAGAAAGAAAATGTTACTTATGTATGTTTTATTCTCTGTATGCCATAGTCATGACGTCATCTTTAGGTTTTATTAATGTAAATAAAATTACTTATTTACGCCCTTTGGTCTAAAATTTGTATTTTTAATAAGTTTATATTAAGTTAGCATTTGAGGAGGTAAATTGTTACAAATTTTTGACGCCGCACGTTTGAAACTCCCTTGATTTACATTTAGACACTGTATCTTATTTTAGATCTCTTTTAAACGTTGTAATATTAGGTCTTTACCTATGAAATTGCCGTTTTGTATGGAAAAATTTAAACGAATTTTTTAATGTATTTTTTATTTGTAGTAAGTAATCACCCATGCAATCAATGCATCTTTGCCAACGCAGTGGCAGTTTATTAATGCCCTTCTTAAAGAAATCAGCTGGACGGGAGGCAACAAATTCTTCAAAGGCATTTTGTACTGCCTCTCGGTTATTAAATTTTTTTCCGCCAAGAAGTTATCCAAATTCGGAAAAAAGCAGTAGTCTGTAGACGCAAGGTCTGGTGAGTAGGGCGGATGACGGAGAACTTCCAACCCCAGTTCTTGCAACGCGTCCCGCGTTGTCGTGCAGGAGCAGCGGAGACGAGTGATTGACCAATGCTGGTTAGAGATGTGCCAGCTTCTCCATCATTGTGTTAAGTTCTTCACAGTACACATCTGCAGTAATGCTCACCCCGTTTGGTAAGAAGCTGTGATGTATCACACCGGCGCTGGACCTTCAAACAGTGACCATCACTTTTCTAGGGGTAAGTTTTCGTTTAGGGCATTGTTTAGGGGCTGAACCAGGATCCAACCAACTTGCTGAGCGCTTGCGGTTATCAAACAGAATTCATTTTTCATCGCAGGTAATAATGCGGTTCAAAATTCCTTCATTTGTGTGTCTGTTAAGCAGTGCAAGGCACGGCTCGACGCGTACTTCGCGCTGGCGATCATTGAGTTCGTGGGGCACCCATTTGTCAAGCTTTTTTACCTTGCCAATTTGACGCAAATGGACCGATATTTTTTTTCTCTTTCCTAAAGCTACCAATCTATATTAAAACTGATATATTACGACTTTCCTATTTTTACAAATATGGCAACTAAAGAATTGACGAAATAACTCGTAGTGAGTTTTCTGGGGAAGGTCACAAACTGCGAGATATCTCGTTGTTGGCAGTCAACGTATTTCATTCCCAATAAAACTAAGATATTTAATCAGATAAAATGTAGTATTAAATTCATGAAAATAACTTCTCTAATAACACATTCTTTTTGTAATAGTATGTAAACGAAATTCAAACTCTACTTGCTAAATGTTTAGGCTAAAATGGTTTAGAAGCATTGCAATGCACAACGGTTGAACCGTCCCTCTTTAAGTCTATTCAGTGTCATGTTTCCTCCCCCCATCCCCCCCACCGGTTCTTAAATATCAGTTCAATTACAGAGCGACGGCGTCGCGCGTCTCTGTGGTGAAAATAGAATAATACCTTATAATATAGACATTTATACTAATCAATGATTGAAGAGTTGAAAAGTGTAGGTGGTAGAGCCACGCTGAAGCTATTACTGGCTTCAGCATGAATGGGTCGACTCGTCCGAGGTAGTAACACCCTCTCATAGAAAACCGACGTGAAGTAACAGTGCTTGCATTGTTGCGTTTCGTTCGGTCAGTGAGAGCGCTGGAGATCTACCTCCCCTCCCCTTCGTCCCCCCAACACAGGCTGGCAACGCACTTGCGACTCCCTTGGTGTTGCAAGTGTCTATGGATGGTGGTGATCACTAAACATCAGGTGATGCACCTGTTCGTTTGCCTCCAATGATATAAAAAAAATGTGTGATCCGAAGTGACAATAATTACAGTTAAAGTGATTAAAGAGGAGGCTTCCTAGACTGCGACAACAGCGAAAAGCTGAGTCCTAGTTTTCCTACAACCCTCCGGCCGTTGTGCATTGTTTGCGTCCAACAGGATAGTAAATGCCGCCGAATTATTAAATCTTTTCACAAAATAACAACCAGCGCTAACAGTAGATATTATCTTTAAGAGATAGACTAAAAGCCTATAAACCGATTTACTTGCGAGTCGACTCGCGCGCTTCAAAATATATTCGCTCATTGCACGCGTTTTACGCGCGAGTTAGGAAACGCGCCGCACCATCTGGACGGGATATATGTAGCTCTAGTATCTCGAGTACGCGCGAGTGTCTACGCGCGAGTCGAGAGTCTCGCTCATTGCACGCGTTTTACGCGCGAGTTAGGAAACGCGCCGCACCATCTGGACGGGATATATGTAGCTCTAGTATCTCGGGTACGGGTGAGTCGAGAGTCTCGCTCATTGCACGCGTTTTACGCGGGAGTTAGGAAACGCGCCGCACCATCTGGACGGGATATATGTAGCTCTAGTATCTCGGGTACGCGCGAGTCGAGAGTCTCGCTCATTGCACGCGTTTTACGCGCGAGTTAGGAAACGCGCCGCACCATCTGGACGGGATATATGTAGCTTAAGTATCGCGGGTACACGCGAGTGTCTACGTGCGACTCGACTGAAGGAATGGAAGGAAACTTGGTCATAAATATATTTTTTTGAGCTGTGGAAATAAATATTTAATTATACATCGTTCAAATCATCTAATCTATATCTATACTTAATATATAAAGCTGAAAAGTTTGTTTGTTTATTTGGTTGAACGCGCTAATCTCAGGAACTACATGTCTTATTTGAAAATATAATTCAGTGTTTTATAGCTCATTTATCGAGGAAGGTTATAGGCTATATATCACGCTAAGGCTTTCAGAGCTTTCACGAGGTGTTAGCATTAGCCCAAAGTAACTAGGTACTCCACGCGGAAGCAGTTCATTATAAACTTCATCAAATAACATAATACGCTACGAAACAGCTGACTCCTGTACCATACATTGGCTGCCTTCGAACTGATAAGCGCACAGAAAATGTCGTGTCGGAAAAAACATTACACTTTTTTTCGCCTAGCCCCCATCGCTATCGTGCGATAAGGAATTTCCTTTCAATAATCTATACTATCTATACTAATATTATAAAGAGGTAGAGTTTGTGAATTTGTGAGTTTGTGACATTGTAAGGGGTAATCTCAAGAACTACTGGTCCGATTTGGAAAATTCTTTCAGTGTTATATAGCTCATTTATCAGGAAAGGTTATAGGCAATATATCATCACGCTAAGACCCATAGGAGTGGGGCAGCAATGAATAATGTTGCAAAGGTATTTTTTTCCTTTTCAGAGCTTCCGCTGCGTTTTAGCGCAAAATAACCATTCCACGCTTACGTATTACCGCCCAACGAAGTGGGCACGGGTCGGCTAGTATGTTATACACATAAACTTTCCGGAAGAAAATCACAGACCTATAGATAACACCGTATTAAAATCCGTCGTGTAATTTAGAAGAAGTAAGGAAACACGCAGACAGACACGAAAAGCGACTCTATTTTATACCATACTCGTGGAGCTGGCACACTTTGTCCCGCCCTGATTATTAAAAAAAAAAATATACCAAAACGTTCCTCATAAATCACTTTATCCACTGGTGAAAACTAAATGAAAATCCGTTTAGTAATTTTTGAGTTTATCGCGAACAGACATACAGGCACGGTAGGGGACTTAATTTTATACCATACTCGTGGGCCCGGCAGACGTAGTACCGTCCTGATTTATAAAAAAAAAATCCATGACAAATTATATACCAAAATGTTCCTCATAAATCACTTTATACACTGGTATAAACTAAATGAAAATCCGTTTAGTAGTTTTTGAGCTTATCGCGAACAGACATACAGACACGGTAGGGGTCTTTATTTTATTATGTAATGGTACTACAAGATTCCTAAATTCGTCGGACTGCAAAAAAAAACGAAGCAGTCATAAAGACTGCTTACTAAAGTGAAAACTAAATATAATTGAATAACTGTATTCTGTTTTGAATTTTTAAACTAATCATGAATTGTTTGAATTTCATAATTTGTAAATTGAAATTACCATCATTAGTTCATACATTTCAAAGGTGGTAGAGCCACGCTGAAGCTACTATTGGTTTCAGCACTAATTGCCCTCTCACAGAAAACCGACGTGAAGTAACAGTACTTGCATTGTTGCGTTTCGTTCGCTCAGTTAGAGCGCCGGATAACCAACTCCCCTCCCCCTCCCCATTCCTCCTTCTCCCAAACACAGGCAGGCAACGCACTTGCGACTCTTTTGGTGTTGCAAGTGTCTATGGACGGTGGTGGTCACTTAACATCAGGCGACCCACCTATTCCTTTACCTTCAATGATATAAAAAAAATTGTCTAATTTTTACATGTATTGGCACTCGTAGCAATAATTATATACATTTTTGTGTAGTTTATAATTAATATATGATGGGCTGCACAATATCAACACAAAATTTTAATATAAGATGTACACAGGCCCTTATAATACGCGTCGCTAGTCTGACGCAAGCCGCGCAAGCGCAATACGAACGGTCACGCTTACGTAGCATGCTATCGGAATTATAAATGTATCTCCTGTCAAAAATATCGCTCAACGGGTCTAAAGAAGTTGACACTTCAAAAATGTCTATACCAATGGAATCCGAAGAATTTGTAATCTAGAAGCATCCATGAAAAATTTCACATCGGATGGCCATAGGCATACGCCGATACTTACGATAGTGTTGACGTCTTAAAGCGTTGAAGGAACTGTATTTTCATTGTATACGTAGAAAAAAATGATAGATTAATAGGTAGCCCAAAGAATCTATATATTATTATGTATATATTAATCTATATATATATATATATATATATATATATATATATATTATAAGAGGCCAACGAACAGACACTGATAGTAAGTCATCACCGCCGTCCATAGACCCTAGCAACACCAGAGGAGTCACAAGTGCGTTGCCGGCCTGTGTTTGGGGGGAAGAGGAGATGGGTCTCCCGGCGCTCTCACTGACCGAACGAAACGTAACAATGCAAGCACTGTTACTTCACGTTGGTTTTCTGTGAGAGGGTGGTAATATTCCGGGTGAGCCGATACATTTATGCTGAAACTAGTAGTAGCTTCAGTGTGGCTCTACCACCTACAGACTTTATAACTGAACTACAACTACATCTATGTATACATCACCAGCCTCGAAACCTTAAATGAAACGGCTTGCAAGTTAGCAATAGTGCCTATGAGCTGGAATTGGCAGAGCTTAGTTCCATTAAAAAAAAAATAGTGCGTGTAACTTCTTTGGCGTTATAAGAGATATTTTATTTACTTCATAACAAGGAGTTGCTTATAATATTTCCTGTGTTATTTACGTTCCGAAAGTTGTTACTTTATTTAATTCGTTACTTACTTACATTGAAACTAGATGGCAGCACGGTCATGCGCCCATAAATAAATAATTAATTCTATTGTATGATTTTTATTATTAATCAATTTAATATATCTTATTATTTTTATTTTCAAAAAATTTTGATTGATTTGTATATAAATATATTGTATATATGTATATTGTATATATGTATTTATTGAAAAAATCAAAAATTTTAATATTTTCATAAATATAATCCGGATGGTACAGAAATGTGACGCCATTTTTTTTTTTTTTATGTCATAGGTGCAAAACGAACAGGTGGGTCACCTGCTGTTAAGTGATCACCACCGTCCATGGACACTAACAACACCAGAGGAGTCGCAAGTGCGTTGCCATCTTTTGTAGGGAAGGGTTAGGGGAGGGAAAGGGAGAGGAAAGAGGAGAGGGGAAGGGAGGTGGGTCTCCGGCGCTCTCACTGACCGAACGAAACGTAACAATGCAAGCACTGTTACTTCACGTCGGTTTTCTATGAGAGGGTGGTACTACCCCGGGCGAGCCGACCCATTCATGCTGAAACCAATAATAGTTTCAGCGTGGCTCTACCACCATTAAAATATTACCATAACGGACGCCATATTACCGTAACGGACTTCCGTTGCATTGTCGTCCAGTTACCTTTTGGTCGCGTCTAAAGAATTGTAGTCAGGTGAAGCTGTTAAGACCTTGCAAGGTCAATAGCGTAGTCAGTTCGAGAAAAAAAAACGGAAAAAAAAAAGTTTTACCTCAAAAATAGACAACATTGAAAATTAATCAACTTACCTTATTCCACAGCTGGTGCCGTCTTCATCGTCCTCTCTCTTTCTCCGTCGGCGTCGAAGATACAAGTAAACGATGACAGCAAAAAGGATGACAATAGCTCCGCAGCTCAGTATGGAAAGCAAGACCACATCACGGGTCTTCATTTTGGATCTGTGAACGAAGAGAAATAGGATTTAGAATATAACTTATGTAACTAGAGAAGCTATTATAGTGTCTCTATATGGTAACACCTCTAGGTGACTATGTATGGTAGTAGTATGGTAGTCCTATCTGTACATAATATCATAAGAATGTAAACCTAAAGTGTCCGAACTAGTACGATTATTGTAAAAAAAAAATTGCAGGGGTCTTTTTTTTATATCATAGGAGGCAAACTAACAGGTGGGTCGCTTGATCTTAAGTGATCACCACCGTTCATAGATACTTGCAACATCAGGAGAGTCGCAAGTGCGTTGCCAGCCTGAGTTTGAGGGGGACAGGAAGGGGGGAAAGGGAAGTGGGCCTCCAGCGCTCTCACTGACCAAACGAAACGCAGTAATGTAAGCACTGTTACTGCACGTAGGTTTTCTATGAGAGGGTGGTACTACCCCGGTCGAGCCGACCCATTCACGCTGAAACTGGTAATAACTTCAGTAAAAAATAGCTTATTTATTAGAAAAAAATGAGTCGTCAAGGGACACTTGGCACATGTGAATTATCAAAATTGTTCGAATCGAACGAATCTTAAACTCTCGAATTCTCAAATTACACTAATAGGTATGCGAGCTCAGTGCGGCAAGAGAGATTGCACACAGTCGCTTGCCACCATGTCTCACATACACTACGGCCTATATCGCCACAATACTGCCACGCCCATAATCAGATATACGCTCACCTATGGATGTTTCACATCAAATGTTGTAATATAAAATTTACAAGAATTGGCTGGATATTTGAAATCATGATCTGCCATTTAGAGTTCTAGAATCTAAAAAAAATCATCGAGGGTGAGTATCTCATTTAATTGATTGTCCTCTTGTCTACTCATCTCAGCTGTTGACTATGGTAATCCTTTCATAAATTGTTTCGTATGGACAAAATATTCGACACTAATAATAATGTATGTCTCAACTTGCTCAAGTGGTAGTATTTAAAAAACAGAATAGAGAATTCGTTGAACTTCTTTTAAAAATAAATCTTTGATGAGAGTAAGTTGTCAGAGAGGAATGTTCCTCACGTGACCTTGAAGAAAGAGGTCGACAAATTGGCCTCTTAACTCCGACCGGAAACGGATGTGGGGTAATTGCGTCCGTCGCTTATTCGTCTGGTTGAATGCCAAAGTGTCCGAAAAAGTTATGAATTTACTGATTTTATTATACCCTCGTATTTTATAGATGTTAATGTTCGTAACTATTTCAAGTATATCTTTTTGAAGTGAAAACTTTTTAGGCACCTTAAGCGGTATTTTTGGCAGGAGATAAATTTATAATTTAGTGTCATGACATGCTAGTAGGCGTGACCGAGCGCTTGCGCGGCTTGTGTCAGACTAGTGACGCGTAGTATAAGAGCCTGTGTACATCTAATATTGAGATTATGTAGCCCACCATATGTTTGATGAACGAATAAACTGTATAAAAATGTATATAATTAATATTCGGAGTATCAATAGACGTGAAAGAGTTACTAATCATAATAATGTCAATTTTCAAATTATGAAATTAAAATTTTTCACCCTATAATTTTTTTTTATATTATAGAAGGCAAACGAACAGGTGGGTCATCTGATGTTAATTGATCACCACCGTCCATAGACACTTGCAACACCAGGGGAGTCGCAAGTGCGTTGCCACCAGGGGAGATGGGCATCCGGCGCTCTTACTGACCGAACGAAACGCAACAACACAAGCACTGTTACTTCACGTTGGTTTTCTGTGAGAGAGTGGTACTACACCGGGCGAGCTAACCCATAATTAATTTTTAAATTCAAAAGATAACATACTTTAATTTCCTTTGTTTTGGATTTTCACTTCTGTTGGCAGTCCTTATGACAGCCTCGATTTTTTTTATTTTTTGACCACAAACAATCTCACTTTGTGCTAAATTATGATAAAGGAGGATAGACTTTCAAAAGCAGCGACTGGAACTCATAATGACATAGCGACAGATTTTTGACTTGAGCGTGGTAGCCAAGCGAAAGAAAAGCCTTCCCACCAATACTATGGTTTCATCGCGATGAACTAAATTGTTGAATATACTTAAAGCAAAATGTCCGCAGAAAAGGTCCGCAGCTTATTTCTAAAATTAATTTAACTCTAGTGCAGCTTAAATACAATATTAAAGTGATCAAGACAACATATTATTAGCACGCAGCGAAAGCTTTCAAAAAAAAAAACCATTTTAAAACTATCTTCACCGGGGCTCCGCTCCTATTGGTCTTAGCGTGATGATATATTTACATTCTGATTATGTGTATAGATTCGAATGTGATGGGATTTATCATCAGCAACATACCTGGATTTTTAACCTACTATATACCAAACTCAGTGCTCACTAACACTATATAAGAAAGTAATGAAAATTATAAGCTATACATTATCGAATAATATATCTTAAATCTTTTATTATATAGATATAATATGCCCGTATTGTCTATATACTTAAGTTATTCTTATACGTTGCTATAAACGCTGAGTTATGTAGAAGCAAACGCGGTAAATAAAACAATATGGCCGCCAAATTGACCAAAAAGATGATATAATTCATATTACATACAAATATATGACTTTCAA
>MU159016.1:769164-785715 GCA_015888305.1 Antheraea pernyi
TATATATATATATTTATAATTTATAGCTATTATTTTTTCGTTACATAATATCCAATACAAAAAGTTCCAAAAGAAGATTAATTTAAAAAAAGTGCGTGCGTACAAAGGACACATGTCAGAAGTGAAACTTTTTTGGCGAACTAATTTATAAGTCTTGTTTATATTTATACAAATCTAAAACTTTAGAAAAAAAAAATCATAAAGTTTATTTATAAATTTAACTCACTGTTTATACACTGTATAAGTGCTAATAATATTGTAAATAGATGAAAAATCTGCCTTTACTGCAAATGACGTTATGCGACTGAATTGCCATCTAAAGTGAACAAATAATTAATCTCATAATTAACTTCCGTTGCATACCTGCGTGACGTTACATCTGTAAAAATTTCTTAACAAACTTAAAGAAGTTTCACTTCAAAAAGTCGAGGCCTCATAAGGACTGCCGATAGAAGTGAAAACTCAAAACAATAAAATAACTCTGTTCTCTTTTGAATTTTTAAATTAATTATGGTGTGAAATTATTGACATTAGTTTGGTTTTCATATTTATTGATACTCGAAGCAATGATTATATACATTTTCATACAGTTCATTAATTAATCGATACGATGGGCCGTATAGCCTAAATACAAAATATCCATATTATATGTACACAGGTACTATAATTATTGTATATACTACGCATCGCTAGTCTGGCGTAAATGCAATATGGTCTGTCACGCTTACTAGGATGTCAATACGCGAAATTATATATTCATCTCTTAATAAAATAAAGCTCAACGCGCCTAAAGAATTTTACACTTCAAAAACAGAAATTCAACATCAGAATTCTTTTTTTTTATATCATAAGTGGCAAACGAACAGGTCACCTGATGTTAAGTGATCACCACCGTCCATGGACACTAACAACACCAGAGTCGCCAGTGCGTTGCCACCCTTTGGGGGGAGCGTTAGAGGAAGGAGAGTAAAGAGGGGAGGGTAGGGCCTCCGGCGCTCTCACTGACCGATCGAATCGCAACAATGCAAGCACTGTTACTTTACGTCGGTTTTCTATGAGAGAGTGGTAGTACCCCGGACGAGCCGACCCATTCATGCTGAAACCAGTAATAGCTTCAGCGTAGCTTTACGAGTATCATATGAATTTAACATTTCCATTAGGTAATTACAATACACGCGTTTTCAGTAAGAACTACGCGTTTGTATGCCTCGTCACGTCGGTACGGCTCGCACGAAGCGCGTGACACGCCTCGGGAGACAAATGTTTTAGCGTAAACACTTAAACCTACGTACATATATTTAGACTAGCTTAGACCCGTGACTTCGTCCGCGTGGAATAGTTATTTTGTGCTAACCGTAAAACGCCGCGGAAGCTCTCAAAATAAAAAAAAACAGTGCGTGGAGTCTATCCGCGCGGAAGAAGTGAAACTTTCGTAATGTGGAAATGAAAATAGGAAGGGGTAGACATTGATTTTTAGTCATATTGGTTCTTTAAGACAAACTTTATTAACATTGCTCACAATTCACAATTGATCGCATCTTTTAATTATCATTTTCGAGTGGAGAAATATCCAAATCTATAAGATTTACAATGGGATTATGATAAATAAAGTAAGATACGAAATGTTTCATTATTTTCTCGCTCTGTCTCTTTCTATTCCCCCTCCCCAGGAGCGTTGAACGTTTAACGCAACCTTGTTGGAAGTCGCATTAGAAGTTTCACTTTAACAACGATTTTGAATCATACTTCATTGGTGCTCCGCTCCTATTGGTCTTAGCGTGATGATATATAGACTTCATTGATAAATGAGGTGGTAGGTTTTGTAGGTGGTAGAGCCACGCTGATGCTATAACTGATTTCAGCATAAATGGGTCAGCTCGCTCGGGGTAGTACCATCCTCTCACAGGAAACCGACGTGAAGTAATAGTGCTTATATTGTTGCGTTTCGTTCGGTCAGTGAGAGCACCGGGGGTCTGCTTCCCCCTCTCCCTTACCCCCTCCCCCTTCTCCCTCTCCCCTTCCCCATCAATACAGGCTGGCAACGCCTAGTGTTGCTGGTGTCTATGGACGGTTGTGATCACTTAACATCAGTTTGTCCCACCTGTTCGTTTGCCTCCTATGATATAAAAAAAGAGCTATCTAACACCGAAAGAATTCAAATTGGACTAGTAGTTCCTGAGATTAGCGCGTTCAATCAAACAAACAAACTGTTGAACTTTATAATATTGATATAGATTACATCGTAAAGGGCGATGTTATTAATATTTCGACGAAATCTATCGAATTACGGAACGTGACTTCAATACTTATTTGCTAACTGATAAGGCCAGATTCAAACGTTACTTCTCTTATATTTAATTTGCGAGTCGCTCCAGTGAAATCCAGTGTCATGATGTTTGTCCACGATGACCTCCGCGTCTACACAACCGATCTTCATTAAAATTGGCATTCATGTATAATTTGTTCCAACTAGAGAGATAGAGTAATTTATATTTCGATTAATGGCCTTAATATTTTTAATTACAAATTCAAATTATTGTCAATGTTGGTTGTTAATTGAACGTCTCATCAATATCGAATAGATGGCGCTTTAAATTAGATTGTTAACAAAAAATAGAAAAGGTGGTAGAGCCACGCTGTAGCTATTACTAGTTTCAGCATGAATGGGTCGGCTCGCCCGGGGTAATACCACACGACCCACAGAACACCGACGTGAAGTAACAGTGCTTGTATTGTTGCGTTTCGTTCGGTCAGTGAGAGCGCCGGAGGCCCACCTCCTTTGCCCTTTCCCTTCCCCTATCTCCTTTTCCTATCCCTCCCCCATACGTAGGCTGGCAACGCACTTGCAACTCCCTTGGTGTTGCTAGTGTCTATGGACGGTGGTGATCAAAAACAAAAAATTGTAGGACTTCAATTTTTAGTTTCTCTTTCAACTCCAGGTTATTTCATGGTTTTAACACATGTTTTATTCAATTCAACAATAACTTTGCCACAGCAACGCGTGGCCGAGCCAGCTAGATTAATATATACAAATCTCGTGTGGTTACGGTTACGGTGTTAGTGTTTGAACTCCTCCGAAACGGTTGGAGGGATTTTGATGAAATTTTAAATATATATATATATATTTTAATAGTAGCACGGCAAAATGACTGCACTGTGCCTGATGATAAGCGCAGTACAATCCAAAAACAATGGCGACCACCGAGTGATACACGATCCATCGCCGGTCGCCGCTGTCATGCCGGCCTGCGGAAAGCTGGATATTCACAGGCTGATCCCGAAACGCGACCCGCAAAAGCGAATCACTATGACGAGCTTTTTCGCCATACACATGGTGGTTGTGACCCAGTCAGGCTATAAAACCCTACCACTCCGCTTTCGCCATTGCCTTGTTCGTTAGTCAGCAGGGTGCACCACGTGCAGGTAAGGTTGTCTTGGATGTCTCAAGTCTTAGATGTTATTTGACACCCCTTACAATTATATATTATATATGTTTAGTAGGTATGAGTATAGGTTGTAAAGTATATTTTATACCTCTAGGTGATTAGGGTGTCCGAATGCAGGTTTATTTTTATTTTTTTAAGTTATACTTCTTTTGGCGCGTTAAGGAAAAATTATGAGAGTAAATTTTTCCGATGCGCACACCGTCGCGAAAAACCGACACCCCGAAGTTAGCTATAGTCAACTTTTTCTATTGTTAGTGTCGTTTTTTCTACAAACGTAGAATAAGGCGAAAGATAAAAAATTTAAAAAGATTTTTATCTTGTTACACCAAAAAAGTATAACTTCTAAGGCGTGTACATAAGTACACACACGAACTTTTATTTTATTCTTTTGTATTTTTTTTTTTATTGCTATCAAAATATACCTATAACTACAAATTCTCACCATCTTATCGCCACTCTCCCATTTTTTATTCGCATTCTTAGAATTTTTGTATTTATATTATCTACATAATTCAAGGGTCGGATGTTGCTGAATGACAGATGGCGCTATGTCCGTCTTATCGAAATTTCTTCCACATATGTTTAAATCATGTCACTTAACTAGGTCTGTTTGAGTGAATCCCTGAATTCTATTGTTTCACAATTGGAAATGGTGGGAGTCGCTGTAATCGGGTTCTAGGTTTTTGGTAGTTTTGACGTTCATGAGTGCCTTTTTAGGGCCTAAATTGAATAAAGTGATTTTGATTTTGAGGTTATACTTCCTTTGGCACGTTAGGGAAAAATGATGACAGTAAATTTTTACGAGGTGCGCGCCCACACCGACTCGAAAAACCGACATCCTGAAGTTAACTATAGTCAACTTTTTGTTTCTTTGTATTTCTTTGTATTAAAACTTTCAATGTATTAAATACATTTTTTCTATTGTTAGTGTCGTTTTTTCTACAAACGTAAAATAAGGCGAAAGCTAACAGCTTTGAAAAGAGTTTTATGTTGTTACATCAAATAAGTATAACTTCTAACGCGTGTACATAAATATAGTCCGCGGCAAACTTTTTGGCCGCTCTGAATATAGCCGTGAGTATCGGCTTGCGCATAATATCATTAACATTTGAAGACAAAACAAAGTAAAAGTAGTATTATGGGAATCTAAATTGTCATTTATTTACCGTTAAGTTGTCTCGACATATAAAAGCTTGATTGGTGTCAAGGGACACCCGGCTGGAACGAAGTTCCTTTTGATAAATTTCCACTGTCAGGATTCATTATTATTATTATTTTTTACAAAAACCCTGTATACACTCAACAAAAATAATCGTCGCGACACCACACTGTTCAATGCGAAATAGAAATGAAAATATCTGGTTTGCTTTCTATAAGAGAGAGAGAGAGACAGACAGAGAAACATGCGCACGCCGCACAGCTTACAATAGCTTACTATAGCAAAAAGTGTCGCTACATCTTTTCGTAAGAATTTTTTCCGTCTAGCCCCCTTTCACAACGCGCGATAAGGAATTTCGTTCCAATAAAATACCTATTATTACGTAAACTTGTGATCTACGCAACTATATTCATAGCGGCCATAACATTTGACGCAGAGTTTACACGCACAATTTTTAAGATTGTTCGAGTTTGGAGATACAATTGGAGATGGTGGGTAACCGATTTCACGCAGACGAAGTTGCGCAGGTCAACTAATAGAATATATAATACCGAATTGTTAGATTTAATTATTAAATTTCGTAATAAACAACAAATTAGCCAGTCTATCTTAGAATAATCCCTACCAACGTGCTATGACTTCATTCCGATGTTTTTTTTTCACTGAAAGCTCCGTATCATTCGGAAAAATTGGAATTTTGATCGAATATAATTAATTTGCGACATAAAACGAAAACAGATAATAAATAAGTTCTTATGAGATTCCCATGCGCTCAGAAATGAGGTCATATATTATATGTAAAAAGGTTATATATATTAATACGTGAAGCCCAAACTTTGTATCCCTTTTTAAAGGAATTGCGTCAACGGATGAACGTGAAACTTGGCATAGTTAAAGTTTATATGGAGGAAAAGTGCAGAAAGCTATTTATTTTATATAAAATGCATTAGAAGTACATTAAATTAATTAAAATATTCATTACTCACACTACTGCTTCAAGCTTACACAACATACTCGTATACACACATGTAAATAAAAAAGACATTCTGACATCTGTCAATAAAGGACTTCAAAAAAGGTTGTGAAGGAGGTTACAGTCGACTGTATGTATTATTTTACTCTTACGTTCCAATTACTCTTTTTCATTCTACATTCAACAGTGATATTATAACATACAACTATTATTATTATATTTGAGTAACCACGATAAAAACCTTTGATTATAGAAGTAAGCTGACAAAAGAACCCTAAAAAAGTTCAAAGTTTAAAAAATCAATGAACTATGGTCGAATGTCGACCACTGGGTGCCCACTAGTTATATGTAAAAAGGTTATATATGTTACCTTTTTACTTAAAATAATATAAGTGCCTAATGGAAAAATTACACACTCAAGTAAAAAATATTGTTACTACGATTAAAGCTTTGACACTTGAAAAGAAAATATAACCTACTTTCAACTATATGCAAATAAACTATGATTTATTGAAGTTGAAAAAGCTATGAGAACTTATAAAACGCGAGGTCACACAGGTATCGCAATGAACCTATGCAAATCCCTTCAATTTGTCGACCCCCGGTACCATTTACCGCACGTGATTCGAATGGCGACACGTGAGGGTAGTTGTTCTAAACCAGTGGTTCCCAAAGTCGTTTCCAGGAATATACAAAAACACCGTGTTATCTTGTACCCTGTGTTATAAAAATGTATATCGATTAGTATTTTCATATTGGATAAATAATTACTAATCATTTTTATAAAGCTTTGTAAGGTGCTTCTTATGATTGGTGGAGATACTGTCAATCTTCAACGATCGGTCATAAACAAGTGTTATAAATATCTAAATATATCAATTAATATTTATCATATTGGATAAATATTTACTAATCACTTTTATAGAGTTTTATATTTATAGTACCTTCTTATGATTGATAGGGTCATTCTGTGAATCTACGACGACCAATACCAAGTAAATCGGTGGGGATGAAACTATAAGAGCGCGCATTCAGGGGTGTATGGGACATTCGTTATTCAGGATTGGGTATAAACACATGTGTTATACCGTGTTTAGTTATATAATTACTTACTTAGTTATTAAATTAGTTATTTAATTACTTATTTAATTTAAACAGTACTGTAATAAATCGAATGCTTAGTACTACATAAAGTATTTTACATAAAAGTCCCTGCTTCTGGTCGATAAACTAACACTTTTTTTTATATAATAGGTGGCAAACGAACAGGTGGGTCACCTGATGTTAAGTGATCACCACCATCCATGGACACTAACAACACCAGATGGGTCGCAAGTGCGTTGCCATCCTTTGGGGGGAAGGGTTAGAGGAGGAAGAGGGAGAGGAGAGAGGAAAGGGGAGGGAAGATGGGCCTTCGGCGCGCTCACTGACCGAACGAAATGCAATAATGCAAATACGATTACTTCACGTCGGTTTTCTATGAGAGGGTGGTAGTACCCCGGTCGAGCCGACCCATTCATGCTGAAACCAGTAATAGCTTCAGCGTGGCTCTACCACCATCAACGCCAACACATGACAATGTCAACTATTACATGGCCAGATAGAATTACACATTTTTGATATTATGGATCATCTTGTTACATAGTTCCGATATACACCAAGCGATTTCTTCCTGTTTTCCAAAAATCACGTATTATTTATGTGTCCAATACATTGCCAACACTAAAAGATGCTGATGACAAGTATAAAAAGCATGATTCCGATGTCACCACGGTACAGTAGCATATTGTTAATGACTACGTCCGGTACTGCTATGACACACCTGAGAGGCGAGACTACAACGCCACCCGGGGAACCACTATTGACCTGCGATACCGCGCTATTGACTTTATCGGGGTGTTACTAATGACCTCGAACGCTATTGGTTGAAGTTACCGGCTGTTCATTATTCACCCCGGTGTGAGACTACATTAGTGGGAGTTCGGCATATAAAGGGCAAGATGTCGCTGATCTGCACGCACTCCACTGCACTCATCTGCAGATGTGGAAGTTACTGTAAGGCGAAGCTCAGCCTGGATAAATAGTTACAGTGCCTTCAGAGTGTTTATTGGTTTTCCTGACTGACTGGCTGATTATACGTATTGTGTAACAATATATATGTTCAAAATTAAAAAAATATTAAAATGCATTAAAGCTAAGATAAATTACTCATTTCACAACTTCACCAGGCTCAAGCTTGTGAGCGAGTGCTTTAGGCGCCCAGCCGTGTGTTAATAAGCTCGATAGCGCCATAATGAGCAAACCTACGTACAAACACGTACATGTACTTCGAATCGAGCAATTAGTATCATTCCGGATAGGCTTGAACCGATATTGAGGGCGCCGCGGCGAGTGTGTAGGAACGAAATTCACCGCCAGACCACCTTGATGGAATCTGTGGACACGCGGGCGTGGCTGCGAGTACATTATGTTTAAAGAGTCGTAGAAGAGATACTTTTTTTGAACTGGCTGTACGCTCTTGACCTGTTGATGCCGCTATATAATCAAGAAAATCGACTTCGTTTGATCTGCTATAAGAATAAGCTCCAGTAAGGCGGGACAAAGTAAAAATTGATAAAAGACATCTACATTTTAAATACGTTTGGGAACCGATGTCCCATACCATTATTCGTAATTACCTCTTCGAGGCATTACCAAGGCACTACCTTTAAAGACCTATGTAAGTTAGAAACGACGGTAATCTATATGGATTGTCAAGAGTTATAGGTGTAGACTTACAGGAGAAGTAGTCGGGACTTAGTAATTGCTAATCGCATAACTAAAGACATTGGGTATTTATAACAAACTAGATGACTCGGCCACGCGTTGAATGAATGAATGAATGAATTCTTTATTGCACTTTTGATTTGTACACTGGCGAGCTTAATGGCCGGCGGTGTTGATGTTAAGCAAAAACTTTTGTAGGTAGTGCTTATATAAACAAAACAGAAGAAAATGGATAAATAAATATATACAAGTGTACAATATTATAATAAAATAAATAAATATATATATATACGTACAAATATATCACAATGACAAAGACAGTAGCGACGACGCGTTGCTGTGACTGAGTTATTTAACAAACAAGACTAGCCTCTGCCCGCAACTTCGATCGTGTGAAATAGTTACTTTGGGCTAACGCTAACACACAACGGAAGCTCTAAAAAACCGATTAAAAAAATATCATAGGTACTCCGCTCCTATTGGCTCCTATAGCCTTCTTCGATAAATGAGTTATGCAACAGTAACGGCTATGTAGTTCTTGAGATTAACGCGTTCAACCAAACAAACTCTTCAGCTTTATAATCTATACTAACGGGCCCGGCAGACGTTGTCCCGCCCTGAATAAAATAAATCCTTGACTAATTATATACCAAAACGTTCCTCATGAATTACTTTATCCACTGATGAAACCGCATGAAAATCCGTTCAGTAGTTTTTGAGTTTACCGCGAACAGACAGACAGACAGACGCGGTAGGGGACTTTATTTTACACTATGTAATCTTTATATATAAATTTCTTCTGTACGTGTGTATGTCACTGAACTCCTCCTAAACGGCTGGACCGATTTTGACGAAATTTTGTATGCGTGTTTCAGTGGATCCGAGAATGGTTTCAATTGGACCCAGTAGGTGGCGCTGTGGTTGACTTTTAGAAGTACTTTTATTATCAAGGCAGGACAACGTCCGCCGGACCCGCTAGTCTTTATATATAAATTTCTTCTGTGCGTGTGTATGCCACTGAAGTCCTCCTAAACGGCTGGACCGATTTTGATGAAATTTTCTGTGCGTGTTCCAGTGGATCCGAGAATGGGTTAGATTCACAATTGAACCCGTTAGGTGGCGCTGCGGTTGAATTTTAGATTTTTTTATTATCAAGGCAGGACAACGTCCGCCCGGCCCGCTATTATTAATATAGATTAGTAAGTATACATAAGGATATGTAGTTACGTATAGTCACCAAAATATTGTTAGATAAAAAAAGTAAAAAAGAATTCAAAATTACTTAACAGCGCCATCTAGTAAATTATAGCATAACAACAAATTCATAAAAAAATTACTTGGAAGTAGATTTCAAAGGAGTGCAAAGCCGTGATGTCCACATGATCGCTCTAATTATTATAATATCCCTTACTCACTAACGTGTCGAATAACATCTAAGACTTGAGACATCCAAGCCAACCTCACCTGCACGTGGGGCACCCTGTTGAATAACGAACGAAGCAATGGCGAAATTGGGGTGGTAGGGCTGTACAGCCCAACTGGGTCGCAACCACCATGTACATGGCGAAAAAGCCGGTCATAGTGATTCGCTTTTGCGGGTCGCATTTCGGTATCAGCCTGAGCGTATCCAGCTTTTCGCAGGCCGGCATGATAGTGGCGACCGGCGATGGATAGTGTGTCACTCGGTGGTCGTCAATGTTTTTACATTGTACTGTGCTTACCATCAGGTATAGTGCAGTCATTTTGCCGTGCTACAATAAAAAAAAAACTCTAATTTCCTTACTAAATTTGGGTAAGAGCCCTTTGAAATGAAGTAGTGTATTAAATGTTTTAGAGTTGTCATGTTTCATAATTGTTCGTATTTTTACACCATCTTCTTCATTATAAAAATTAATATCTCATTCGGATATACTCGTCGGTGTGTATGCATAACATTAAAATGAAATTGAATACACGATATCTTATCATAATAGCAACATTTATTACAAATATCCCGTTATAAAGAAAGACGGTTCATTTCTTTTCACCTCGAGTTTATTTGAAATTTTCTTGTGGCGCAAAATTAAAAGCGACGCGTTAAGAGACCATATAGTCCTGGAAACTTATACTGATTCTCAAAATATAAAATAAACGTAAAGCAATATTTTTATATACATCTACGCATATCGTCAGGTTTGTCTGGGAAATGGTAAACAATATATTGTTTAGTCTACGAGATCGTCCCCTAGATACAACATTGGTCATCTGTGACGTAAATATGTAAAAACTGCGTCACCATTCCTTGGAAGTAGTATTAGCAAGTCTGCGATATCATATGTAAGCACTGCGACATTCGTCCAGAAGGTTCCTCGCCTACGCTGTCTGCACCAAAACTATAAATACGGCTGTGTACTGAACTTCACAGGACACTGTCCTTTTATTTATGATTCAGTCATTTAAAGTTTCTAAATATATAATACTAGCTGACCCGTGCCCACTTCGTTGGGCGGTAATAGGTATTATCAAGCTACAACTTTTTTCTAGAACTCGATCATATATCTCTCATCGTTAAGGTAGCGTTCGTAAGAAACGTTTTCGTTCGACCATTTTTTTCTCCGACTCCCCAGATATTACCCCCTACAACCTCACAAACTTTACCTCTTTATGATATTAGTATAGATAATATAATTAGTTAATAGCTTCTGCCCGCGACTTTGTACGCGTGTAATGGTTATTTTGCGTTAAGACGCAGCGGTAGCTCTGAAAAGGAAATAATACCCCTATTTCGCAACATTATTCATTGCTGCTCCGCTCCTATGGGTTTTAGCGTGATGATAACCTATAACCTTCCCCGATAAATGAGCTATATAAAACTGAAAGAATTTTCCAAATCGGACCAGTAGTTTCTGAGATTACCCCTTATAACGTCACAAACTCACAAACTTTACCTCTTTATAATATTAGTATAGATATATTTTTAAAATAGAAGAGAAGACTCAGTTATTTTTCTCGCGTCCTACAGGTATTTGTTATCTTTACCCAATACATTTTTGATAATCTAAGGTATGTCGGCCAAAATGTTAAAATGGATTTAGTAAAAGTCCGAGATAACTTAAATACTAGCCACAGCGAGAAACTGGCCATTTAATTTTTCAGACTCAGTAAGACCAGTAACGGTTTTTTACTTGTTTTTAGTTGGCTTACAGTATATATCCTTTTTTTACATGGGCACATGAACCTGTGCAGTCATACTGCCAGGGCGACGGACATGCACGTTTCCATCGCCCCCAGGCCTCATTTACGGCGGCCGAAGGTCAACACCTACCCATCGCCGCCGTGTGGTTCGTTGAACGCGGGAGGGGAGCCTAGTGGTGCAAGCATGACTGTCTTGCAATAGGAGGCGACGGAGAGCCACCCGTGCCTCGCTCTCGACCATCTTACTAACGATGATCGGGAGCGGGAGATCCAGTTCAATGGCCGCGACTAGCTCGCGGTGTGCTATTATATCCTAGGCGGTACATTCACTCATCGTGTTCTGCGCGGAATCATCCACGCAGTCACAGTGATTAAGAATAAGAATTTTAAGTTATTAATTTAGGGGTGTAAAGGGTGTCGAATAACACCATAAGAATAGAGACACCCAAGCCAACCTCACCTGCACGTGGTTGCACCCTGCTGAATAACGAACGAGGCAGTGGCGAAAGCGGGGTTGTAGGGTCTTACAGCCTGACTGGGTCGCAACCACCATGTATATGGTGAAAAAGCCCGCCATAGTGATTCGCTTTCGCGGGTCGCGTTTCGGGATCATTTTGTGCATATGCATTTTGCACGCTGGCATGAGACCGGCGGCCGGCGAAGGATAGTGTGTCACTCGGTGGTCGCCATTGTTTTTGGATTGTACTGTGCTTACCATCAGGCACAGTGCAGTCATTTGGCCGTGCTAAAATTAAAAAAAAAGTGATGCCACGCTGGAGTCGGCTCCCGGCCAATGTGACACAGGTAACAACCGAATCAGACATGCCCCGAGAGCACCTGTATCGGGCGGAAGCTCAGGGACAGTATAATTTATATGTCCTAAACTACAAATGCCAATAACGAACTTTTATTGAGACAATCCGATACGAATATATGCCTGTTGTGGTGCTTACCATAAGAAAAATAGAATAGACTTAACAGTCCTACTTACGTCCTTAGAATCAGCTATATTCTTTGATTTAGACCAAAGGAAATGTACAATACTTTTCAAAGCGGCTCCTCGCAATCCCTCGAATTGCTACATTCGTCTTCGACATTGTCTTATTTGTTAGCCGCTTTCTAAAACACAGCTTTTGTTCCTTTTCTTGTCTCAAGTACTCCTCATTTCAAACGTTAAAGTACATTTAGTCTCCACGTTTAAACTAAATGTTTGAACAATATTATTTATTCTTTTATATATATAGATAACATACATCGTATAACGAAATATTAAAGCGTAAGTATACTAATCGATAAAGTTCAAGAGAATGTTTTGTTTTTGTTTGTTTTTACGCATTAATCTCTTAAACGATCATATTTTTCTTTCTCGAACTGACTATGCTATTGACCTGGCAAGGTCTTTACAGCTTCACCGGACTACTAAGGTGAGCGCATAAGGCACTCAGCCGATTTGGTTTTAGGTAACATACACAAGGGCGCACGGTTTTATGGTGGTAGAGCCACGCTAAAATTATTACTGGTTTTAGCATGAATGGGTCGGCTCGTCTGGGGTAGTACCATCTCATAGAAAACCGACGTGAAGTAACAATGCTTGCATTGTTGCGTTTCGTTTGGTCAGTGAGAGCGCCTGAGGCCCACCTCCCCTCCCCTCTCCCCAAACCCTTCCCCTCAAAGGATGAAAAAACGGCATTTCGGCCTGGGCTGTTACCTGAGAAGTCGCGTCTGACCTAGCTAACTATTCTAAGCTGTTCATACATATATTCATTTGTGAATCATAAAATCGAAATTGCATGATTCACAAATGCATACATGTATATCGGCATGAAACGAACTAAACTATTCGATTCAGTTCGATAAGGGAAAAAAACAAAACCCTTCCACCATGTAGATATATTTATCTGTACTTCTTCTTGTTTTATACTTGTTTATAGTATATTTATTGAATAATAGCGGGCACGGTTGACGTTGTTCCGCCCTGATAATAAAAAAAAACCTTGAAATTAGACATATGCGGTCGCTGACCTTTTTGTAGGCATTATCAAGCTCTACAACTTTACTCTACAACTCAATCACATATCTCTTATCGTTAAGGCAGAGTTCGTAAGAAACGTTTGCGATCGACCGTTTTTTCTCCGACTTACTTTGCAAACCCGACTACCACAAAAAAGTATTTTCATCGTTCGGGTTAATATAGCATATGACACTCACAAATAACGTGGCTTTCTATTGGTAAAAGAATTTTCAAAATTGGTTTAGTAGTTCCTGAGATTACCCCCTGCAACCTCACAAACTTTACCTCTTTATAATATTAGTATAGATTTACTGAATATTATATTACTTAAAATTTACTTTTTATTAACAGTTAATTTGTTATCATTTCACCGGTTGCCATTTCTGGTGAGTGCTAAACAGCGTGCAGTCAAGTCGAAAAATAAATTTTTACTCGATTCGGACGCATCGGCTGATGGAGTGGATGAGAGATATATGCGTCAAAAACATAACGCTTAGGCCGATCACGCCTCTCTATCGCTTCTTCCGCGCTCTCGCTTGCACCGACCTCTCAGGCGGAACGTTTTTTTATCATAGGAGGCTACAAACAGGCGAGTCACCTTATGATAAGTGATCACCGCCGTCCATAAACACTAGCAACACCAGGGGACTCACAAGTGCGTTGCCAGCCTGTGTTTGGGGGGAGCGGGAAGGGAGAGGGAATGGGAGGAGGGCCTCCAGCGCTCTCACTAACCGAACGAAACGCAACAATGCAAGTACTGTTACTTCACGTCGGTGTTTCTGTGAGAGGGTGGTACTACCCCCAGCGAGCCGACCCATTAATGCGGAAACCGGTAATAGTTTCAGCGTGGCTCTATCACCTATAACGTGACAATGAGTCATGCTTTTTCGCGCGTGTGTTTTATATATGTGATTATAATATTAAATTTATAAGACGTTATCACGTCAAAACGGCAAGTAACGTTTTTTATAACATAATTTTCAATTACACCGGTGACACTCCCCCGGTCAGATATAATTAAAAAAATAAGCCAAGTTTTCCCCTCCAGTATCTTCAACTTCATCGTTCGAGTTAACGACATTCATTTGCGCGGAAACCTAATTAGCAATTAAAGCGCTTTCTTAGCTAGATTTAAAGAAATTTCTTCTCTCTACAGACCCCTTAATTGAATTATATATAAAGTAACTTTTTTAATAAAATGTCATCACGGAGAATCTTTCGAGAGTTAGTAAATAGGTAAGAAGTCATTGCTTTTCTAACTCAATAAACTCATACAATAAGAATACAAATCTGACGTGTCTGTAATTTTATATTTTCGTAAAACAAAATGTTCCATCTTAGAATAAGTAATAAAATACATTTCAATAATTTTTAGATAGTCTGTCTGTCTATCTGTCTGTTTCATCATCACTCACACATCATCACTGCTAAAGTACTGCGTTCACGATATAGCATAACGCATACCGCGAGTGACATTTAGTCTTGGTTTCATTAAAATCGGTTCACTCTATCAAAAGTTATTGTAATTTTAATGAGGACGCGACTTAAGTACGATTGAAAAGTAGATAAATAAATGGACTTAATACATTCAGATGATTTTAATAGTCACTATTGTTTTACATTAGGTTTCACGCGGACGGAGTCGCGGGCACATCTAGTAAATAATAAATAATACTGGTTCCAAACAATCTACTCTAGAACGATGGAACGAAACGCCTTTGAGCATTGTTAGGTATTTATCTTTACTAGTGTGCGCCCAGTGGTCGACATTCGACCATAGTTCATTGTTTTTTTAAAGTTTGAACATTTTTACGGTTCTTCTGTCAACTTACTTCTATAATCAGAGGTTTTTATCATGGTTACTCAGTTATTATAATAATAGTTGTATGTTATAATATCATTGTTGAATGTAGAATGAAAAAGGGTAATTGGAACGTAAGAGTAAAATAATACATACAGTCGAGCATAGCAACCTCCTTCACAACCTTTTTTGAAGTCCTTTATTGACGGATGTCAAATTGTCTTTTTAATTTACATGTGTGTATATGTTGTGTAAAATTGAAGCATTAGTGTGAGTAATGCATATTTTAATTAATTTAATGCACTTCTAATGCATTTTATATAAAATAAATTGCTTTCTGCACTTCTCCTCCATATAAACTTTGACTATGACAAATTTCATCCGTTCGCGCAATTCCGTCAAAAAGGGATACAAAGTTTAGGCTTCACGTATTAATATATAGATTTAGGTCAATGTCAATAAACAGGTGTACGGAACGTATTTTATTTATCAGTGGCGAACGGGGAATATATAACTAACATCCTTTGTTGATGGTTGAAAGAATACGTTTTGAAATATTATTTGTTGCTTTAGTTAGTTAGAAAAGTTTTGAATATGATGGTAGACGGAGGGTATGTCACTGGGAGAGATGAACACCATGTAATTAGAAAAGTTTTGAGTATAAAGGTGGACGGATATAGAAGTAGAGGAGGACCGAAAAAGGTATGAATGGATTGTGTGAAAATGATGATATATGACATCTGACAGGGGAGAGTAGAAGAAGAAAACATTTTGTGCCTACTTAGATGGGATAAGGATAAGACGATAATGATGGTACTAGATATAAGTCTCGCTATAGTCACTTGATTAGGCTTGTCGCTTTCCGATATACAGAGATATTCTATTCTTTATTACATTCTTTTTAATTTGTTTTATAGGTGGTAAAGCCATTATTTATTATTATGATTATTATTATATTATGAGTTATTACATTATTATTATGAGTAGAGCTATTATTCGTTTCAGCATGAATGGGTCGACTCACTCGGGGCAGTACCGCCCTCTCATAGAAAACCCACGTGAAGTAACAGTACTTGCATTGTTGCGTTTCGTTCGTTCAGTGAGAGCGCCGGAGGCCCACCTCCACTCCCCTCCCCTCCTCTCCCCCCTCCCTCCCTTTCCCCCAAACACAGGCTGGCAACGCACTTTCGACTCCCCTGGTGTTGTTAGTGTCTATGGACG
>MU159016.1:787143-820763 GCA_015888305.1 Antheraea pernyi
AAATTTTACGGTCGGTAGAATCTAGAGCGGTTAATATCTGTCTAATCCATACTTGAGGTGACAACAGTATTCCACATATGACCGAACTTATGCTTGGTATAAATTAAAAATGTAGTAACGTGACAAAAGTTGCCTTACTTTGAACTGAATCCCGACTCTCTACATCTTCTCCTATTAACTGTCCTTAATTCAGATCAAATGGTAGCTTAAATTGTAGTCTGTAATAACTATACTATTGTAGTGGTAATGCTGACAACGATTTTTGTATTAAAGTACGACGTAGTTAGCTACAGCCCCCACTCGAGTCAGTCGTTGTAGAGCCTCCGTCGCTAACCCATGTCTACTTTTATAAAACAATAAATATTAAATATTAGTGGTATATTTTGGAGTATTATTTTCTCCACCCTACACTCGCACATCAGGGACACGAGTACAAGATAATAACCCCCTACACACTAAAAGCTATTGAAATTAGTGAACAAGTTATGTTCCTAATTTTATTACCGAAGAATTCTAAGCTATCGTTCCCTTTTTTTAATGTATTTAATTCCTGTGTTAAATGCCCCTCAGTTCGGTACTCACCGAACCTACTTAGAAAGGAGCTTGGTGACGTTCCCCGGCGGTGGGCGGGCGTAGAACTCTCGAAGGTGGTAGCGAGAGCGCCGGTAGCCCGCCTCGGTGGCGACAGTCGGATGCCGGTGGATGTCTTGAAGGTGCCTCGGTGATGTTCAATGATGCACGAGTCAGCCGATGAAGGTGGTGGATTACGAAGCGGAGGTCGGGGTGGTCGCAAGAAAACACCGTGGTTCTCGTATAATGACCGCGTCCCCGAGCCAACAGAGCACTACTGCTGACGATGAAGACTTCTCGATTAACTATTCAATATTGTCGCGATGAACTATGCGATCAAAACTACTCTATGATACTCAATAAGATGCGCGATCAGACTACTCTATGTTTCTATGATGCCTTCTTGAATCAGACTACGATCTATGTACCGCGCGGACGTGCTTATAAGCAAATCGGGCCGGCGACTAACGGTACCCCGCCGTCGTGACTCTATACGTTGGCTCGGATATCGCGTTCCTATTTATTTATCATATTTTTATATATCAAATATCTATAATATCAATTTCTTATCATCTATTTGCATGCAATCTATACTATAAAATTTACATCTTATATCTATCTTACATATGAATAAAGCTATCTCTATATTAAGTGCCGGTTTGCACTAAACTCTATATTCTATTCTATAATTCTATATAACTCTATAATAATCTTATTACATAAACCTTAACTTATATTCATATGTAAATCTATTTTCAGTGTGTTATTTACATCGATCTGTATAGGGTGACATAATTAATCTCTATATATTATATTCGTATTCACATTTACTCTATATATTACATATCGTTACGTTATGTTCGCCAGTAATACATATATATTCCTTGTTATAATATTAATTTCATTCATATTTTATTTCACAACGATACATAATAAAATTAGAAATTTCTGTTTACAACGCCGTTGCGTGAGAACCTGTAGGTTCTTTACTGTAAAAGCCATAAAATCCCGTTGGAGTTACATCTTTCGACAATTGTTTGTACAATTACCCTAAAATAAAATATATTGCTTTATTGGGCTCGTTCGGATACCGTAACGTCTTAACAAATATTATCAACGGACTCTATTCAAGTATATTGCTTTATTCAAAGGCAAAATCCACCACCTAGTCTCTAGGAAATAGTATTACAAAGGGCAGCCGGCATAAAATTTGTCCTTGTCCATATAATTATTAAATCTCTTAAAAACCGTTGTAATAACTAAAATCCTGAGATAAAAGACGTCCGTTACGAGTAACCGTTGTAAAATTTGTACCTCTATAACCGTTACGTTTGTCTATATTAAATTATACAATCTTCCATATTTGCCGTTCTATATGATCGTATAATTCTCGTAACGTAATATTCAATAGTATATAACGTGTGTAATGCTATTATGTTCTCTCTACGAATGTTTCCATGCACACACGTTATATATTCCATACGACATAATTTTAATCTATTCTATTATGTAATTCCCTACTTAATGCGAATGTAATCTATAAGTCACCCTATACTAACACATAATTCTATATAATCCATAATTCAGTAATTCTATGCATGCATAAGTCCCTATTTATCTATTAATATATACGATTCTACCTATAATTCACATATTTTATAAATCGATACACACATCATTCTATAAATCAATACATACTGCAATTTATATTCAATAATTCTACAAATCTTTCTCTATATCCATAATTCAATCCCTATTACTATAAATAGCACATCTATAATTCCATATTCAGTAACTCAATACACACATAACATACCTACAATTCTATATCTCTATTCTATTATGATCGCGTGAATTATCTAAAAATCTATATTAAATGTCTATAAATCTATATCTATGCTCTCTCTATAAAATATCAATAAATCTATGTATAAAACTATGGGTAAGCTACTCATCGTCGTGTGCGTCGCCAACAAAAGGTGTGAATACTGAGGTGACACCTGTCAAGGGAGAACGGAAAATGAAAACATGTTGTGCCGACCCTACTTAGGTGGGATACATGTAAGAAGGTGATGATAAGTTACTAATATTTCGCTCTTTCTATTACCAGTTTCAGATACACTTTCAGGTGCAAATGAACTCCAGGCGGAAGTGCAAAGTATCGTCTACTAACACTACATATCGCCTTAGTAGTCCGGTGAAGCTGTGAAGACCCTACAGGGTCAATAGCGTAGTCAGTTCGAGGAAAAAAAATAAAAATAAATGGTGTATGTGTCGTATTTACAATAGTTTTTAAAGAGCATTTCTATAATTGTACATTGTCTCATCATTTTATATTTCTTTAATATTAACGTCTTCCGTGCCCGCTAGTAATATTTAAAGGTGCCTGTTAGTTTAAGCAATTCGGGTTTCGACCCGGACTTGAGAATGCTATTCTGGCTCTTAAGCAGAACTTCAGATACTATAACAGTAGAAAACAACTGTTTATAATCGTTTCCTAGATCTTATCGTAGGTACTACTAAACTAAGGTTCATTAAATAATTCATTTTCGTATTCTTTTTTTTATTGTAGCACGGCAAAATCACTGCACTATGCCTTATGGTAAGCACAGTACAATCCAGAAACAATGGCGACCACCGAGTGACACACTATCCATCGCCGGTCGCCGCTGTCATGCCGGCCTGCAAAAAGCTGGATATGCACAGGCTGATCCCGAATGGAGATCCCGAGATGGATTGTGTTAAAAATAATATGTGAATACTGGGATGACACATAGCAAGGAAAAGGAAAACATGTTCTGCCTACCCTACTTAGGTGGAATACGGGTAAGAAGATGATGATGATGATAAAATATTAGTAATATTTTGTTCTCTCTATTACCAGTTTCAGATTTAACTTATTCAAATGCACTTCGCGCGAATTAGTTCAAACATTTTTTTGTTGTAGTGAGAAGTGGTAGCAGCCAATCACTTCCAAGCAGATGTGTATACTCCATTATATTCTTTAAAGGTACCTAAAAAT
The DNA here is from genome assembly GCA_015888305.1 of Antheraea pernyi. Lineage (NCBI taxonomy): Eukaryota > Metazoa > Arthropoda > Insecta > Lepidoptera > Saturniidae > Antheraea > Antheraea pernyi. The sequence continues at coordinate 790,736 of MU159016.1, forward strand.
TTACTTGACGGACCCGAGAATAATATTCTAACTCTTACGCAGTCCTTCCGATGCTATAACAGTAGAAAACAACTGTATATGCTAGTTTTATAGGCCTTCGATCTAGTATCCTATAAGTTATTGTTAAGCAAGTTAAGGAACATCGGTTTACCAAGCAAACTTTGATAAGCATCAGCATTATTATGCATATTAGCAAAATGGCGGTTGAAATCTCAGATATATACGGGTTGGATTATGGGGTGCAAAAGGAGGCCGAAGTTCTTCGAAACTTTTCAAAGTGTATATTAATTAACTTATTTTTCAATTATACGGAATTCATGTGGACCACATGATTGGTAATATGGTCTATAACATAATTTACGGGGATGAGATGTTGTTCCTCAATCATATAGTTGGTACTCTGACGTAATTTGAAATACAGTACCAAAAAATGTGAGTTTATTTTCTTCGCGGCTATTAAAAGCTTATTAGAAGACGTAACACTTAATATTCTTTATGGTAAATGATTAAATAGAGCCTATAAATTTGAGTAACTAGTTCACATTGTCACGGCCGAAAGGAAAGATGATAATGACATTGAAAGAGAATGTAAAGCGCTCGCAGTTAGAGGGTTAATTCGAAGGTTTGCTGGTTGTGGTGATGAACTTAAAACGTAATCATAGCAATATGCCAATGTTTCTTTACGTATGGGAACGAAATAAAAATACACCACACTACAGTTAATATATATCTATTAATTACAATTACATTACAAGCAAGTCGGGTACAGAAATCAAAGTAGTACGTGTAGGCGACGCAAGCGACGGAACCGACTGACTGGCCGTCGTTTTCTTTATGCACTCAACCTTCGTGTCGCTGTTATTATGTGACACCGCGATCAGCCTACGGGTTAGTTTCACTCAAAGGACTATCGTTATTGCTGGTGTGTAATGCAATAATATCCTTAATTTTTTTGGGACTGTCCCGATTATATAGTGCTTCTGGAACGTTTGCATATTTCAGAGTTGAAGATTTTTATACTATCATACGTAAGTCAGCATCATCGATCTTGGGTAGACTTTGCGATCGTTCCAATACAATAATGAAAAGAATAAGAGATATGTACAATAGTCATTCCATGACACATTCTGTCGCATGGCATTTCATTTTCGTTTTATACCAGTCTTGGTTGCAACGCATATCAATATATTTAATTTTATTTTTAAACTGACTAGCTTTGCTTGTATAAAATACGAATGAAAACTTGCACTGAAATATTTTACAGAGTCTTAGTTAGAAATTTGCACCCCAAAGCGGCCAAGTTTCGAAACTGCAATTTAACTTTATACATGACGCAATAATGTTACAACATATTCTACTTATGTTAAAATGTACATGGATACAGGGTCGGAATGAGTCGAAGCTCATGGGACCCTACTCCTTAACACATTGTTTAACATTACGCATGTTTGTAAACAAATCATTTTTTGGAATATTATTTTTTTCCAAAATGATAAAAATTATTAAATTGAACAATAATTAAAATCATACAATAGAATTAATTATGTATATATGAGCGCGCGACCGTGCTGCCATCTGGTTTCAATGAGAGTAAGTAACAAATTAAATTAAAGCATCGTTATCTGTAGTATCATCTATCAGCTAATTCGGAACTTAAATAACACAGGAAATATTAAATTCTCAATTTTTTTTAATTAATCGCCATCTCGTCAGAAGTTTTACTTCAATTGCGTGTGACGGTTACACGCACTCATTTTTTTTCTGTATAAAATTAGGTCCAATTACTCCTTATATGTGGTGGACTGATGAGTGATGGGGCAAAAAAGTCCTAGAGTGGCGACCACGTACCGGAAAGCGCAGTATGGGACGGCCCCCCACCAGATGGACCGATGACATTATAAAGGTTGTGGGGAGTCGTTGGTTACAGGCGGCACAGAGCCGTACGCTGTGGAGAACGTGTGGTGAGCCCTTTGTCCAGCAGTGGACGACTATAGGCTGAGATGATTATGATGACTTCTTATAAACTCAGCTATCTTCCAATGAAAGTCCCGTTAAAATCGGGTCTACCGTTTCGGAAATTAATCTGAACAAACATACACTTTAAAATCTTTTTTTGTTAATATCTTATATACACTCATTAGATGATACTCGCGACTTCATCTACGTTATTTATTATCATAATTGTTTTGTAATATCTTAAAGGGATTAGGCAGCGTTTTCGACGAAAGCTTCCAGGCGGCTTGACTTCTTCCGACACTTAATTAATTTTAATAGGTGGTAGAGCCAAGCTGAAGCTATTACTGGTTTCAGCATGAAAAGGTCGGCTCGACCGGGGTACTACCTCATAGAAAACTGACGTGATGTAACAGTGCTTGAACTGTTGAATTGTTACGTTTCGTTCGGTCAGTGAGAGCGACGGATAAACACCTTCCCCTCCCCCATTCCTCATTCCACTCTCCCCCAAACACAGGTTGGCAACGCATTTACAACTCCCCTGGTGTTGCAAGTGTCTATGGACGACGGTGATCACTTAACATCAGGTGACCCACATGTTCGTTGCCTCCTATGATATATAGAAAAAAGATATGCATTCAGAAAAAATCTCTTACTTTGACATAACAAACAGTCACTTCAATTTTATTTACGTGTTTATTTACAACATATTTTCCAGAATACCCATCGCTGTAGAGGTCCACAATACAAAAATAAGCATCTCGATACGCCTCTGTGTTAACTTCAGAAGAGCTAATGTAGAGCACTCACGTTCTCAACGAGTATAGAAACTTTACATCTCCATTGAGTTTGTACTTTATAGACAATTTTTAAATACAACATTTAAGGTTCTCCATTCCATAAAGTTCATTAATAACGTAGCCTTTTAAATATTTGAATGATTCACACACTATATCGGTCGACTCCAATTTCTGAACTTTATTAACAAACTAGAGTCTGCCCGCGACTTCGTCTACGTGGAATAGTTATTTTGGGTTAACGTTAACACGCAGCGGAAGCTCTCAACAGGAAAAACAACGCCGATTTTGAAACATATCACCCCTATATAACGATTTGAACGATATCCAAGTCAAAAATGCTAATTTAGTAAATAACGGACACCCTATAATACAGATACTTAGATATAGTATATAACTAGGCCTACAAAATAAAAAAAATAAAAAACACTATTCAATTTAGGCCCCAAGAAGGCACTTATGAACGATGAACGTCAAGACTACCACCGGTTCGGAAAACAACCCAGTCATCGAGAAGAACCGGCAAGAAACTCGATCTGGTTTATCTTTTTAAAAAATAGAGCTACGCTGAAGCTATTACTGGTTTCAGCGTGAATGGGTCGGCTCGCCCGGGGTACTACCACTCTCTCATAGAAAACCGACGTGAAGTAACAGTGCTTGCATTGTTGCGTTTCGTTCGGTCAATGAGAGCGCCGGAAGGCCTCCTCCCCTCCTCCTCCCCACTTCCCCTCTACTCTCCCCCAAACACAGGCTGGCAACGCACTTGCGACTCCCCTGGTGTTTCAAGTGTCTATGGACGATGGTGATCAGTAGTAGTAATAATATTCGTCCAATAGGACAGGCGAAGGAATTAATCCATACTGCCAATTCTGAAGTTGTCAATATAGGTAGTTCTTATGTATTCTTTAAAGGCCTAATCGCCAAATCTTCTATAGTTCTTATGTATTCTTTAGTCACTTTTATGTCCAAGTTAATGTAAAGGCATACGCGCCAAATCTTTTCTATGTCCAAATTAATGTAAAGGCAGAAACGCCAAATCTTCTATAATATATTCTTTTATCCATCTTTTTTATCTTAATTTATTTGTTAATAGTAGCGTACTATGTTCCAGAGAGTTTGTTAATTTCCATTGTCGAGTAATTAATTCAATATTCTAACAAGATGGTGGCTCCCTTGTTAGAACTTTCCATGGAGTTTTTGTGGCATCTCAGAATTCATGGTCCGTGGTATTATTTTCTATTCACTTCACTTATGCACAATAAACAAACTATATTACATAAAACACCACCAATTTTACACAATATAGAGTCAAGTAACACAAGATTATGAATAAAAAATAAAATCCACTACATGACAGATTAAGATCCCGCCAAAAACTCCCGATGGTGATCATTTAATATCAGGTGACCCACTTGTTCGTTTGCCTCCTATAATATTAAAAAAAAAGAAAATATGTATATATAATATTTAGAATATATTAAGTACTTGTCACAAACGTTTTTAATGGATGCACAGAGATGAGTCAATTCTGGAATTCATGCATCACCATCGTTCACATATTGATCCACTCTATAATAGCCTTTTGATACCAAAACCCGCTTGACATGGCGCTTAAATTCGCAAATCGGTAATGTCTATTGGGACTTTGTTGTAAAATATAACACTATTTCCCAAGAAACTGTTACTGGTTTTAAGAAGTCTAAAACATGGGACAACCAGTTTATCACAGTTTCTAATATTTAGATTGTGCCGTTTTTTTACGAAATCTAATACAAATACTAAGATATCATTGGTCAATGAACATTACATGTCTCGTAATCCCTATTTAATATTAGAATAGTCGGTTTGAGGCAATGTAAATACATTGCCCGTGATCTAACGTAATTTGCATATCAAAGCCGACAGGGTGAGTGTTCATCAGACGAATTTAAACACCACACATACGCCATTATAACACGCTTCAGTGCTTATTTACAAACACGGCTGCATTAAATATTCACGTTACAATCTATACTAATATTATAAAGTTGAAGAGTTTGTTTGCTTGTACGCGCTTATCTCAGGAACTACTGGTGTGATTTGAAAATTCTTTCAGCGTTAGATAGCTCATTTATCGAGGCTATAAGCTATAAATCATCACGCTAATAGGAGCGGAGCACCAATAAAGAATGTTTTTTTTCCTTTTAAGAGCTTCCGCTGCATGTTAGCGTTTTCCCAAAGTGGTGAATGGTGGTAGAGCCACGCTGAAACTATTACTGGTTTCAGCATGAATGGGTCGGCTCGCCCGGGGTGGTACTACCCTCTCATAGAAAACCGACGTGAAGTAACAGTGCTTGCATTGTTGCGTTTCGTTCGGTCAGTGAGAGCGCCGGAGGCCCACCTCCCCTCCCCTTTCCTCTCTCCGCTCCCTTTCCCTCCCCCTAACCCTTCCCCCCAAAGGGTGACAATGCACTTGCGACTCCTCTGGTGTTATTAGTGTCCATGGACGGTGGTGATCACTTGACATCGGGTGGCACACCTGTTCGTTTGCCACCTATGACATAAAAAAAACGAAAAAAGTAACTATTCCACGCGAGCGAAGTCGCGGGCTGAAGCTAGTCTGTACAATAAACTTACTTTCACTTCTATTATATTTGCACTACCTATGACGACTTTTATTCGTAATAACAAAGCCGCTGGTTGGCTGGAAGAAAATGCCTTGTGGTATTAAGCTCGCCAGTGTACAAGCTAAAAAGTGCAATCAAGTAATTCATTCATTTAATAATATAAATCGCAGCCGAGTACTGTTGAAATTTCTAGACCTATCTAGGAGCATCAGCTTAGTTGATAGCGTTTTCGATAGACATATGTAGTTTCTTTTGAAGTATGTTATAAATATATCATAGATGGCGCCACGTTATAACTTTGATAAGAGTGGTGTTGCTTCCTTCGATCGGAAACCACCTGTGATGCGAATCAAATGCGAGGTCAGCGAGAGAACTAGCAGCGAATGCTGTGAGCACTCACCGGCTGGTTCAAGGTTCGATGCCGGTAGTCGGTGCCGACGAATTGCGATGGTGCAAAATAGGTTATGGCGATACAAGGAGCGACACATGCCGCCGGGAGCGACCAACGAACAAAAATGCTCCCACCCTAGCTGATACAATGTTTCCTAATTGACTACTATTTACGCGGCCGCAACAAATAGGTTATTATAATTTTAATTCAATACGTAATAGATGAGCCACAGCAACGCGTGGCCGGGTCAGATTTTTACACAATAAAATAATTATATTTCCTTATCTGTTAGGTCAATGAATAAAATGGATTTTACATAAGCCTGAATATTATTTTTATCATCCAAGGACGGTACGAACGCGTGAGGTGGATAGGAGTGTGTGTTCAAACTGTCTCACCCTCGTCTGCCGTCTGTCTGTCATGCAGGCTTGGGGTTGTAAGCGAAAGATCATTTCTTTTATCAAATGGTTTATTAATAACTAGCTCAAGCCCGTGGCTTCGTTCGCTATAATGTGTATTAGAACTTGTAGTGTACTGGCCATATATAATTATTTATGTTTCTTAATCTTGATGCTTATGCGAGGGACAAAATAAATGAATGGCATTTTTTTATGTCATACCAGGCAAACGAGCATGTGGGTCACGCGACGTTAAGCGATCACCACCGCACGCCCATAGACACTAACAACACCAGGGGAGTCGAAGGTGCGTTGCCAGTCTGTGTTTGGGGGTAAAAGGAGGGAGGGAGGGAGAGAGGAGAGGGGAGGTGGTCCTCCGGCGCTCTCACTGACCGAACAAAACGCAACAATGCAAGCACTGTCACTTCACGTCGGTTTTCTCTGATAGAGTGGTAATCCGGTTGAGCAGAGCCAGTCATACTGAAACCAATTATAACTTCAGCGTAGCTCTACCATCTACATACCACTACATACCACTTAAATTCATTGTAATGTATATATACAATAAGAATGACAAAATAACGTGTCTGTACATTTTAGAATTTTAGTACAAAAAGGTTCGCGGGTGTTTCGCGCAGACGAATTCTGTTACAACAGTCATCAAAGTTGATCAAAAACCAGAAAGTTTTGTAATACCAGTAGGAAAATGGAACGGGTATCTGGATGTACTGTGAATAAATACCATGTAACCGAGAACACTGGAAAACCCCGAAAATGTAGTTGCCGGGATCAGTCGAAATTGGCCAGTTTTCTGTTACCTAAAAATGACGATATAGCAAGCAAACCATATATCTTGAACAAATTAATTTTTACATACAACAAAAGAACTATAAATAGCCCCACCAAAGCTAAAGCCCACAGAAAAATTGTATGGCTAAAAGATGTATTTATCTATCAGAAAGGGCGGTAGAACCACGCTGAAGCTATTATTGGTTTCAGCATGAATGCACGTGAAGTAACAGTGCTTCCATCGTTGCGTTTCGTTCGGTCAGTGAGAGCGCCGGAGGACCACCTCCTCTTCCCTCCCGCATACACAGGCTGGCAACGCACTTGGAACTCCCCTGGTGTTGCTAGTGTCTATGTACGGCGGTGATCACTTAACATCAGATGACCCACATGTTCGTTTGTCTCTTATCATATTTAAAAAAGAAGATCTCGTAATTATATATAACTAGCTGACCCTGCGAACTCTGTTTCGCCTTAAAGGCAATAAATAATCAAATTTTGGAATTTATTAAGTTAAATTGTTTATTAGAAAATACAAATAAAAAAATTAAGTACATTAATCATTCATTATTGTTCCTGTATTTTGGTGCATAGGTTGCACTCTTCAGTTAAGTACCTTGTGATACACGACATTTTTTGTTCTATTATCAGGCGCAAAAACAAACAACGCAGATGGTCTTCCGACCCGTGAACATGCCACATATAATTGACCATGGGAAAAACACGGATAATCTAGATTCAAATCACAAACTTTCAAGGATTGGCCTTGTGATTTGTTGATGGTCATGGCGAATCCAAGACGGATCGGAAATTGAAGTCTTTTAAATTCAAACGGCATATCGGTTGGGATCATCGGGATCCTCGGAATGAAAACTTCCTCACCTTCGAATTTTCCTTTGAGTATCGTCGCGTAAATTTCATTGTTCATCAATTTTCTAACCACCAAACGCGTACCGTTGCACAGTTTGCTCCTCCAAAATATCTCGAGTCATTACGGAAAATTTTCAAAATATCCTATGTCCGTCGCCTGGCTCTAAGCTACCACCTCACCAATTTTCAGCAAAATCGGTATAGCCGTTCTTGAGTTATAAATAGTGTAACGAACACGACTTTCTTTTATATATATATATATAGATAATCATAAACATATAGTGGTCCAACAAAATAATCCCAAGGTTGTCAGGCAGAAGGCTGTCGATCGTAAAAAATTAAGCCAGATCATACATGACGACGAGAAACATGTGCCGGGGTCGGCACTTAGATTTTTTTTTATAGTAGCACGGCAAAATGACTGCACTGTGCCTGATGGTAAGCACAGTACAATCCAAAAACAACTGCACCACCGAGTGACACAGTTTCCATCGCCGGTCGCCGCTGTCATGCCGGCCTGCGAAAGGCTGGATATGCACAGACTGATCCCGAAACGCGACCCGCAAAACGGACTATGACGGGCTTTTTCGCCATATACATAGTGGTTGCGACCCAGTCGGGCTGTAAAACCCTACCACCCCGCTTTCGTCATTGCCTCGTTCGTTATTCAGCAGGGTGCACCACGTGCAGGTGAGGTTGACTTGAGTGTCTCAAGTCTTAGATGTTATTCGACACCCCTTACACCACAAGGTAGGTGGCTTAGGTTGGTTAGGATAAAAAAAATGATGCACTAGTACAATTTTTTTCCCCTACCGTGCTGTTATAAGTTCCACTTCAAAAGTCTTTTGTTGAGTAGTTAAAGCATGAAAGCTATACAAATAAACAAACTGACATTTATATATCCGACATTAACGTGAGCGAAGCCGTGGATAAAAGCTAGTAAATATATAACTATACTTTTAACCCATAGCTGCAAATACTTAATGAAGATAAGATAAAGATGGTCTTTTTAACCAACTAAAATAGATAAAATTGACTCTTATATAAGTCATACAAAGTTCAAAATCTTGGCTGATAAATATGTATTTACATTAAGTTTACATTTACAATATATTGTAAATGAATTGTAAGAAATAAATAAAGAGGTTCTAATTACGGCTCTGTTGTAAACATTTCGATTCTAAAACGAAGCTTTATATTTTAATTTAAAAGAATCCAACCGTATCAGCGACCATTGTTCGTAAATCCATATGAATTACCGGATTATGCTTTTCACCGAGTTCTGTTATTTTAAATTCATTCAAACATATCTTTTTTTTCGAACTGACTACGATATTAGCCTGACGGGCTATCACAGCCTCACCGGACTACTAAGGCGAGCGTTTAAAGCACTTTGCCGGTTGGTAACAAGCTCAAGGGTACCAGAGTGTCCGAATCTCGGCTTGCTTTCGACGCAGCAACATGACTCTATCTAAGCTAATAAATTAGCTGTTCATACTAATCTAGGTGGTAGAGATACGATGAAGCTATTACTGGTTTCAGCATGAATGGAATGTGCAGTGCTCTATTGCGTTTCGTACGGTCAGTAATGCGCCGGAGACCCACTTTGCCCCCTCTGCCCTCTCTCCAAACACAGGCTGGGAACGCACTACCATAAGGTGACCCGCCTGTTCGTTTAACTAGGTGTTAATATAATATAATTTAATTTAAAAAAAAAGGAAAAAAAAACATATGTAAAACGTCTACATCAGTTATAGTCGAGTTGACCTTTTATATTTATATATACCGCCCCTGCTTGTATTACTTTAGTTTAGCCGAATTGAGAGATATAGTGCAATAGATATGTGTTTGAATTTATAAAGTACAAATACTGATTTGGGTATAACAAAACAAGATGATAACAGTTTATTGTTTTCGTTTAGAACGATAATTACACGCTAGGTACAGGTGCCGTGTACCGTGCTAACCTTAATAACGCGGAGCGAGTCGCAAGCTACAGGTGCCATATGCCATGCTATCCGTAATTACGCGGAGCGAGTCGCAAGGTACATGTGCTAGGTGCCGTGCTAACCGTAATTACGCGGAGCAAGTCGCAAGGTACAGGTGCCACGTGCCGTGCTAACCATAATTACGTGGAGCGAGTCGTAAGGTACAGTTGCCACGTGCCGTGCTAACCGTAATTACGCGGAGCGAGTCGCAAGGTAAAGGTGCCACGTGCCGTGCTAACCGTCTCGTAGTATTGTGCACCCCCGCCTTTTCGACCCGTGGCGAGGACCAAGCTCGCGAAACAATACAGGATTATGCTATACTCGCGTCCGCAGGAAGTGTACCTCTCATTCCCCTGCACGTGCTTCCCGGGTGCTGTTAAAGAGTGGCAAATTTTTGACCGCTGCACTGTTTCACATAAATTGAATCTCGCAGCGACAAATACAGTAATCAATCAATCGACAATAATAAAATATGAATACTCTATTTTAGTTTAATTTAATCAGATTCAATAGCCGCGAGCTTCGGGCATTTACGGCTGAGTGGCTTAAGAACTTGTCCGGTGCCCGGCACCGTCAGTCCAACAGCGTAAGATAATTTGAAAACATATCTTTATATCCGACTAGCTGCTCCCCGCGACTTCGTCCGCGTGGAATAATCACTTTGGGCTAACGTTAACATGCAGCGGAAGATCTCAAAAGGAAAAAAACCCCGACTTTCATTGGTGATTTTAGCGTCATGATATATAGCGGATAACCTTCCTTGATAAATAAGCTATATAACACTGAAATAATTTTTGAAATCGGACCAGTAGTTCGTGAGATTACCCCCTACAACGTCACAAACTCACAAACTTTACCTCTTTATAATATTAGTATAGACTATTAAGTATATAAAACCGACGTGAAGTAACAGCGCTTGCATTGATTGTTGCATCGAGAAGAACCGGCAAGAAACTCGATCTGGTTTATCTTTTCATGATACCTATTCATACAAATATTTTACAAACATAGATAAAATTATCTACATTACATTCACATAAAACCACATACACTTAATATGATCAAGTAAAATCACAACACAAGCCTTTAAAAGTCGAGTCAAAGCCGACAAATACCCATTAAGAACCCCTTAGGTACCTTGTTAAGTCTCGAGAGACATATGAACACGCTTAGTAAGACCTGTGACAGTCTGTGGAAACATTTCTTAGCACTTATCTATACATATAATAAAAATGAAGTGTCTGTATGTAATATCAAAATTTTAAATAAATACTGATTGGGTATGAAAGTATACACGCTACTCATAACAAAAATGTAATTTTTAAAATATTTGTCGGTCTGTCTGTCTCTTTGTTCCGGGTAATCTCCATAACGGCTGGCCCGATTTTGACGGAAATTTCACGGGCAGATAGCGGACATGATAAAAAGTAAATTAGTGTATTTTAGTTTAGACTAGCTGTTAACCGTGGCTTCGTCCGTAGTGCTATCTCCAAAACGGTTCGACCGATTTTTCGGGACTTTCATAGACAGATAGCTGACATTATAAAAAGTAATTCAGTCTATTTTAATTTAGACTAGCTATTAACCGTGGCGTCGCCAGTAGTGCTATCTCCAAAACGGTTAGACCGATTTTACGGGACTTTCACCGACAAATAGCAAACATTATAATAAGTAATTTAGTCTTTTTTAATATAGACTAGCTGTTAACCGTGGCTTCGCCCACAGTGCTATCTCTAAAACGGTTGGATCGATTTTCACGGGACTTTCACTGGTAGATAACTAACCTTATTGGAAGTAATTTAGATTATTCTATTTTAGACTAACTGTTACCCGCTAACATAATTGAAATTCATATATCTGTATCTATGTAGTATGTAGGTGGTTTTGATTTATGTATGTAATTTGAATTATATTGGTCATTATTATCTTTTTGGTCATTTTGGCGGCCATTTTTTTTATTTACCGCGTTTTCTTCTAAATAGTTCAGTAACCATAGTAACATTATAAGAATATTGTATTGAGGTCTATGACCACTATTTCAATTGTCGAATATTAAAAACCAAATTGTGTAGTACAGTTTCATAACATGTAAAAAACTTATATTTATGCAAAATTTCAAGGCTAAGCTCATTCATTGTTTTTAATCTAACATTATAATTATTAATAGTAAATTTAAAGACAGAAGGGGTCTTTCTAATAAGATAAACGTATTACTTATTGAATTGTTTCATTAGTTCCTTATACAGTATAAGTGAGCACTGTGGTAGTTATATAGTGGGCTCCAAATATATATTACTGATGATAAGCCTCATTTGACACACTGTTAGTATTTATATATCTAATGTATACGTTACATGCTGTTGTAAGTGGCGTGTCGTACTTACAATTGTTTTTAAAGATTATATCTATAATTGTACATGGTCTCGCAATTTTATATTTCATTAACACAATTTAAAAAAAAACGCGTACGGAGCTGTGGCTACAACTAGTTTTTATATAAAGGAGATACAGTTCCTTTGAGGCTAAATTGCATTACAACTATAGAACTCAGGGGCTTAGAATTTTTTGTAGATGTTTCTAATCTATTTCTTTTTAGGTCTTTTGTAATTTTTTTAATGCCCAGCCAAGCAGTCGAGTATTAGCTACTAATATGATCTTACATAATAAAAAAAGTGTGTGTGTACTTTTATGTACACGCGGTAGAAGTTATACTTCTTTGGCGTAACAAGATAAAAATTTCAAAAGTTTTATCATTCGCCTTATTTTACGCTTGTAGAAAAAACGACACTAACGATAGAAAAAAGGTATTTAATACATTGAAAGTTTTAATACAAAGAAATACAAACAACAAATACAAAGAAACAAAATGTTGACTATAGCTAACTTCAGGGTGTCGGTTTCTCGTGACGGTGTGCGCGCGCATCGTAAAAACTTACTCTCATCATTTTTCCCTAACGCGACAAAAGTAGTATAACTTCAATCAAATGTAACCATTGGAAAATTGCTTTCCTTGCCAAAGGTAAACATGGTTGAAAAGACTGGAGCCCTGTGTGTATACACGATTCAGTACATTACTTACACAAAGTGACGGTACACTTTAATTCCTAGAATTTCATTCAACAGAAATTAGCTAAGCACAGAAGTACAGTTAAATTGGATGGTGGTAGAGCCACGTTGAAACTATTACTGTTTTCAGCATGAATGGGTCAGCTCGCCCGAGGTAGTATCACTCTCTCACAGAAAACTGACGTGAAGTAACAGTGCTTGCATTGTTGTGTTTCGTTCGGTCAGCGAGAGCGCCGGAAGCCCACCTCCCCTCTCCTCTCTCCTCTCACTCTCCCTCCCCTAACCCTTCCCCCCAAAGGGTGGCAACGCACTTGCGACTCCTCTGGTCTTGTTAGTGTCCATGGACGGTGGTGATCACTTAACATCAGGTGGACCCGTTCGTTTACCACTTATGAAATAAAAAAAATGTACGTAAAAAGTATACATAGTTACCATACTTTGTCAAAATTCAACTCAAAAGCCACGGTAAAGTTCGTATGGGAAGTAATCTCTATATGGAGATTATATCGTCAGAGAAGAGTCGTGATAAGAGTACGCTAGCATCCATCATGGGTTTGCTATAGGCCCTTAAGTGTAAAGTACCGACGACACAGTGAAGTTGACACGACAGAGCCCAACCCTCGTCAGAGAGCGGGCGTCAGATCAACGGCTCATTGTACGTATTGTGACGGGCGCACAAAAGGGCACGTGAAAGTGGAATAAATTCGAAGGAAAGTTTTTAGGACTCACATCAATCCACGTCCGTATTAACTACAGTACGTTGAATTTATTGTAACAAGCTAAACTCTCAATAGAGACTGGATTTAAAGTACATCCATTGAAATAGATGGAGACATGTATATCAAACGTGAGTGTAAATGCTATTCAAGGGAAGAAAGTGCCCTATCCTCCTAGCAAACTAAGGTTCATTAAATAATTCATTTTCGTATCCTTTTTTTTTATTGTAGCGCGGAAAATTCACTGCACTATGCTTTATGGTAAGCACAGTACAATCCAGAAGCTAGTCGCTGCTGTCATGCCGGCCTGCGAAAAGCTGGATATGCACAGGCTGATCCCGAAACACGACCCGCAGAAACAAATCACTATGACGGGCTTTTTCGCCATATACACGGTGGTCGCGACCCAGTCAGGCTGTAAAACCCTACCACCCCGCGTTCGCCATTCCTAGTCCGTTATTCAGCAGGGTGCACCACGTGCAGGTGAGCTTGGCTTGGGGGTTATTCGACACCCCTTACACCTCAAATACACATTCTCATCTGGTAACTTAACCATTTCTCCGTTTTTATTTATACACTTTACAGACCTTTACCGTTTTGGCCACAATCTTATTTGACATTAAACGTCATTGCAGTCTAAAATCTCAGGCACGCAATGCCTAGAGAGGCACTGGCTTTCAAGTGCTGCTACCTGCTACCTGCTAGTGCTGCAATACACATAAGTGCTGGGCGACATATTTTTAACTTAAAGCTGGTACCTAGTCAGACAGACTTAGAAAAGCTCTACCACCATTTCTGGGGCGGCGGCGGCACTCGGCCGGTTACTCCCCAACGTGGGGGGGCCGGGCGCCGGGTGCCGCCGACTCTACATGGGAGTCGTGCGGGCGATGGCCGCCTACGGGGCACCAGTCTGGGCTGATGCCCTCGGTGCCGCCAACGTGCGTGCGCTCCGCAATGCGCAGCGCACGGTGGCACTGAGGGCAATCCGGGCGTACCGGACGGTGTCCTCGGCGGCGGCCTTCACGCTCGCCGGCTCCCTGCCCTGGGAGCTGGAGGCAGGAGTTCTCGCCGCCGTGTACGAGTTCACGGCGGCGAGGAAACGAAGGGGGGAGCCTCCGGCTCCCAGGGAGGTAGAGGCGGAGAGACGGCGTCTCAGGGGGGACGCCGTCGAAAGGTGGCAGCAGGACCTGGCGGACGAGCGATTCGGGCGGTTTACAGTGGACGCCACCCGCCCGGTCCTGCGGGAGTGGACTACCAGGGAGTGGGGCTCCCTGACGTTCCGACTGGTGCAGGTACTCACCGGACACGGATGTTTCGGGTGGTACCTGCACCGGATCGCACGCAGGGAGCCGACGGCCGCCTGCCACGAGTGCGGCGCTGAGGAAGATACCGCGCAGCACACGCTGTCTGAGTGTGCTGCGTGGGGGGAGCAGCGCCGCATCCTGGCGGCGGCCCTGGGAACGGACTTCTCGCTGCCGAGCGTGGTTTCGGCCATGCTCGGCAGCGAACAGGCTTGGCGAGCGATGGCCTCCTTCTGCGAGGAGGTCATCTCGCAGAAGGAGGAGGCGGAGAGGGCCCGCGAGGCAGACCCTCAAAGTGGCCGTCTCCGCCAAAGGAGGACAGGCGGGAGGAGAAGGCGCTTCGCCCAACTCCTCCTGCCACCGTAGCCGGACCCAAGGGGATGGCCCCCCCGGCCCATCTCCTCATTGCACGGGTCCGGCGGACGAGGGGGGGCAGCCGGTGTGTGCCCGGTCTGTCCCTCTATGGGTAGGAGCCCGGCGGTCACCTTCCGCCGGGCGGACCGTGGGGGCGGCTCTACAAGGTTGATTAGCTTGTTCGATCCCTTGCCGCCCCCACAAAACGGTCTGTCGGTACACCGTGGGGTTTTAGTCCGTGCGACTCGGACATAACCCACCCTCTCCCCCGGGAGGGTGGCGTATCCATAAGGGATTACCCCACGTTAAAAAAAAAAAAAAGCTCTACCACCATGCTATGGTTACATCACGATACTATATTTCGCCTAAGGCAAGGGTTCGAACTTATGTCATCCAAACATGTTAATCATTGAGCGATAGTTTCTGCTATTGTACCTCATGCCTTGTGTGAACCCTATAATAGTGGTGACAGTGCGCAATATATTATAAATATATTTGGAACGTTAACTATGAGATGTCATAAAGAATAACTAAGTCATCAAGTATTATTTAATAAGCATATATGAAAGAGATTGTAAAAAGCTCGGGATTATAAAACGAAAATCCTGTATTTTAATTGGTCCACACAGTTTTTGCAACTCTCCCTCATTACTCACGTATTGTCGGTCCGTTATCTCCGGCGAATGATTCTAGTCACGTACAATTGATTCAGCGCCGCCGCGTTCTGTTTTCATTCCTCTCGAATAGCTGACGCGAGAATTAATGATATATTTGCACAAAGGATTAGTATATAACGAACTGAATTCGTATACTTTTACTTTTTCAATTACACGGGTAATGTTAGCAATTTTCAATTTATGTTATACCTTTGAAGGCGGTTTGAACTGCCTCATCGGAATTTAATATTTTACTTGCAAAAACTTATCCAAATTCCAACAAAAAGTACACTAGTTTAGCGACCGTTTGTTGTGACGTCTGTTGTGTTGTTGTATGGGTCTTAACGTTGTCCTGAAGCAGCAGTAGACTAGAGTTCAATCTAGGTTGTGTAACGACGAGCTCTTCCATAATGGTTTGCATTTGCTGATAAAACAGATCTGCCTTAACCGTCTGGCTAGATCTTGTGAAGCACAGCACTGGTCCACCAAACACTCACCAGTAACTTTTTCTGAGCAGTTAATTTTGATAACATAGTTTAGAGATCTGAGACCTTCAAATAAAATAAACATCAACGTATAATGCCAATCGTACAAACCTACTTATATCTATAAAGTGGTAGATGAGAGAGATGAGAGAGAGAAAGTGGTGTTTCAAAGTCTTTAAGGTCAAATTAATTTTGAAGTGTAACAGGTGTCTTAATAACTCAAAACACTTTTCTATACTTTAGCATTTCATCACAATCTCATCTGTTGTTAAATAAGGATGTGATCTAAGATGGTAAGCACGCTAAACCTAAAACGATCACCCCTCAAGTGAAGCTGCCGCATTATACCAAGAAGTGCTTGGCGGTAGGTTTTCAACATAAAGGTGGTAGCTAGCTATGCTGCCTTAGAAAAAGGACTACCATCATGCTATGATTTCATTACAGTGTTTTCTTTCGCCGAAAGCTTCGACTCAGTTGCAAGGATTCAAATCTACGTCGATAGACGCGGTATCTGAATACGCTATCTAAGCCATTATCTCTTCAAAACTTGTCAATTAGGTTAAAGAATGGTGAAAAGTATAAAAAGTATCTGAATCTTGTTGATATATGAGACTTGTGCAATGACACTGAATAACGTGATCTTGATCTTTAATATCGTTGTTAAGATATCTTTAACACTAGCTATGCACCCCGGCTCCACATGGAAGTGCTAACGAAGAGAATGAGACTAAGTTTTCTCTTAACAATACAACAATGTAATTAAATAAAATGGCAACTGGACGTCAATCTATAAATTTAGTTATTTTTTTTGTCTCACTTATACACCCTTTATATGGAGATTTTCAACCCAATTTTTTGTCAAATACGTACGATGTTTCATGCAAATCTTATCCTGTCAATTACAAACACAATAAAAAAATAATTAACCAAATACATGCAACCGTTTTTAATTGATGGGCTTACATAGATTCGGCAATGTATTTATAGACATAAATATATACAACTATATGAAAAAAAATTCTTCATAGACCATCAACGTTGGTGTACTGGACGACGCATATCAGATCTCATGGAAAGTAACTTATTAATAAACGAGTTCAGTTAGAACTATTATTCTGCTAATGGAGCTTCCATTAGCAAAGCAGATAAAATAGATAAACGTTTATATTATAGAGCAACATAGAGTCAAACGCGTGCTCAATAATAGAATATCAAATTGTTTGTTTGCTTAGTTTATAATGATATTACAAATAACAAAGAAATAGAGATTTTAGTATTTGCTTGACTGCGGAAATAAAGCCTTTATAGAACGGTAGTATAAAATTATATAGAATATTCAAGACAACATTAGAAGGATCTTACCAAATTAGATAAGTCTGAGAAATGAGTTCAAACAGTGGATGTGAGCGATAATGTGCATTAACACTTACGTCAAATCCCTAAGTATTGCCGCGGGGTCTCTGCCACACAATGGACTTTGCATTACCACATGCTAAAAGATAAGTATTAGTTAATGTTTTGTGAACATGTAGAAGTATTTAGACGATTTATTCATTAATAGTGTAAGTAAAAGAATTATAAGGTGTCTAGTTCATTTAATAAAAATTGTGATATATTGACCTGTTTATATTTTATGTATGCGATGATTTCTTTGCGATGATGACTCGGTGATGGATAGTAGGCCGGTGCTGCCGTTGAAGGAAAACGTCCTGATGAAGCCGTATAATACTGGTAGGGCTACAGGCTTAGGGTGAATACTAGCATTTTTTTATATCATAGAAGGCAAACGAACAGATAGGTCACCTGATGTTGAGTGATCACCACCGTCCATAAACACTTGCAACACCAGGCGAGTCGCAAGTGCGTTACCAGCCTGTGTTTGGGGGAGGGGAATGAAGGAAAGGGGAAAAGGGAGGGTAGGTGGGCCTCCGGCACTCTCACTGACCGAACGAAACGCAACAATGCAAGCACTATTACTTCACGTCGGTTTTCTGTGTAAGGGTGGTACTACCCAGGGCAAGCCGAGTTATTCATGCTGAAATCAGTAATAGCTTCAGCGTGGCTCTACCACTTACAACCCCTAGGATGTCGAAAATTATAACATTTTAAGCTCCATACGCTTGACATCGTCAACAGACAAATTGGCTCGAAATTTAAAAACATGGCCCGCCATTTTTCTTTAAAAAATAGCTGATGGTTTTCATTTTATAGTAGAGTATAGTAGCCCTACTTCCTAATGCCTTATAACAAAGCAATAAGCACTAACTGCACTGACCTTATCTACCTGTAACACAGTTGGAATATTCTGACCTATATAATAACCGTACCATATCGTGGTATCACATTTTCAAATTTATGAAATGAGGAAGTATTCCATACTTTAAAATTGATATATATATACGTTATGATCTCTTATATATGGGGCACTCTACGCCAAATTGTGCGGTTTGGTAATATTATTTTATTTCCTTAATTTTGCGATATGTTTTAGAATCCCTCAAAATCACCCTCCCAGTAAACTTTAAGAATTTTTTTACTTAATGGAACATCACTTTCTTTAAAATGGTACAATTTTTTTATTATTTAGCATCAGCTAAATCAATTAATCATTTAAAATTAATCGTTTTTATTAAGATTTCTGAATTTTAAATATTAAATCGTGTTTAAAAAATGACTGTACCTTTCGATTTTTTTTTATTTAAAATTTTTATCCATACCTCAACTGTTAATCCCGATTTGGTAATAGGATTTCTGTACTTATTATTTGTTTACCATTTTTGTAAGTTTAAAATCAACAAGAGATTTGGAAACTGAAGAAGTTCAAATTATGAAAAATCTGAAATAATCAGTAATTACAAAAACGTTTTTTTTTTTTACGTTGGGAGATCCCTTATGGATAAACCATCCTTCCGGGGAAGAGAGTGGGTTATGTCCGACTCGCACGGACTAAAACCCCACGGTGTACATCTGCCGCTATAGTTGGGGCGCCACGAGATCTCTACAGACTTCATCGTGCCGCCCCAGCGGGTGCCCCACCTGTAGAAAACGCCGCCGCCGGAGCCCATCTAGCCGTATACACACCGGTCGTCTCCTCCGTCCGCCGGACCTGTGCAATGGGAAGATGCGTCCACTAACCCATCTTCCCTAGGTACGGCCACGGTGGCGGGAGGAGGCAAACAAATTGCCGCCTTCTCCTGCCGGTCCTCCGTTGGTCCATCAGTAATTAAAAAACCCAACCAAACCTAACCAACATTAGAATGAATATATTAATATTGCGAATTTCGATTAGATTAGTGTGCATATTTATTATCTTTATTATCTTTAATATTTATCTTTATTAAGATAAATAAATCTCATAACGAGTATATCTAATAAACCAAACAATAACGCCGAATATGCTGAAAATCTTATAAATACATTATTGGATCTATCGGTATTTGTCTTTGATAAATATCGCCTTGATTGAACTAACAGCTGTGTTGTTCTCTGCTTCGTTATATGTTATTTATTATTTCCACGCTCATAAATAGCGAATAGAGTCGGGTATTATAATTAAAAAAATAGAGACATTCATAACGACTGCCGATAGAAGTGAAAACTCAAAACAACGGAATAACTGTGTTCTATTTTGAATTTTTAAATTAACTAGTGGGCGCCCAGTGGTCGACATTCGACCATAGGTCATTGATTTATTAATGTTGAATGTAGAATGAAAAAGGGTAACGTAAGAGTAAAATAATACATACAGTCGAGCATAGCAACCTCCTTCACAACCTTTTTTGAAGTCGTTTATTGACAGATGTCAAAATGTCTTTTTTATTTACATGTACCTACACATATACACATGTTGTGTAAAATTGAAGCAGTAGTGTGAGTAATGCATATTTTAATTAATTTAATGTACTTCTAATGCATTTTATAAAAAATAAATGCACTTCTCATCCATATAAACTTTAACTATGCCAAGTTTCACGTTCATCCGTTCGCGCATTTCTCTCAAAAAGGGATACAAAGTTCGGGCTTCACGTATTAATATATAGATTATAATCTGAATTATTTAAATTTCATAATTTATGTATTGACATTATTTTTGTTATCACATCTCTTGGCATTCTTAGCAATAACTATATATATTTTTATTTAATTTAATTTTTGTATTTGTATAAATAACTAGGTCAAATATTAAGCACCTAATATTAAATTGATTGAAGGACGAGAATCGAATTTTTTTTTTTTTTTATACTATTTGCAGCAAACAAAAATGGGGGTCACCTGATGGTAAGTGATCACCACCGCAGGCTATCCTCAATACATATTGACACTGTCTAAACTAGAGGTCCCGGTGGACATTGTCGCGCCCTGATAATAACAAAAACCTTGCCTGATTATATCCTAAACCTTCCTCATTAATCACTTATCTACTTATGAGAACCACAACCCCAAAAATCAGTTCTGTAGTTTATGTCCTTACTACAACGTTACAGATAAACGTGGTAGAAGACCATTTTTTGTAATACGTAGTGATTTAATACATATTAACCAAAGAAATTTAACTTTCACCTCGTGTACACACTGATATATACATTTTTTGTAAGCATTTACTAGCATTACCGACAGACATTAATTTTATTTACGTGTATATATATAGAAGGCTTAATAGTAAAATAATGTTGTTTACATAAAGAACCAAAGCATAACGCTGTAAATCTTAGTCCGTGTTCACGAGATAAACTCTTAGGAGCCTTATCTCACCGCAAATCCGGTTTCACTGAATAGGGATAAGCTGCGGTAAGTTACCTAAATTCCCTTCGGAGCGATACAAACATTTTGCGTTTTATATGTGTTTATATTTAAAAATATCTAACGCCTACCGACTTAGCTGATAATAATTTAGAAATATATATATTAACGTGGCCAAAAAAAACGATTATTTTTTCGAGTCTCGTATCAAAATATGTAAATTTATAATGTTTTAAGAGTCCCCTCCAAACGGCAGATAAAAAAACAATTTAAAGGTCACTCCAAATTTTTAAAATTTTCCAAAATAAGCAAAAATCGATTTTTTTTTATTATTTTTCTCATTATTTGTCTTTGACCTGCCGTTTGGTGGGGACTCTAAAAACATTATAAATTTACCTGCTGTTAAGTGATCACCACCGTCCATGGACACTAACAACACCAGAGGAGTCGTAAGTACGTTGCCACCCTTTGGGGGAAGGGTTAGGGGAGGGGGAGCAGACGGGAGGGGAGGTGGGCCTCCGGCGCTTTCATTGACCAAACGAAACGCAACAATGCAAGCACTGATACTTCACGTCAGTTTTCTGCGAGAGAGTGGTACTACCCCAGACGAGCCGACCCATTCATGCTGAAACCAGTAATAGCTTCAGCGTAGCTCTACCACCAAAACGCTTGACATGGCGCTTAAACGAGTGCTATATGGTACTCAAGGATATGCTCTATAAATTTTATTGCTCTATGGTTTTATTGTCAGTAAAAGTCAGTAGTCAGTCGGGCTGTAAAACCTTACCACCCCACTTTCGCCATTGCCTTGTTCGTTATTCAGCAGGGTGCACCACGTGCAGGTGAGGTTGACTTGGGTGTTTCAAGCCTTCGATGTTATTCGACACCCCGTACACCCCAAACATTTAAAAAAACAGTTACATCGAGATAACTTAAGGATAAATTTGTCAATTTCAGATTCCTATAACATCCTAACATATTTTCATATTAAACTCTTAACTAACTTCCGTACTTCGTATGTATTCGAAGCGGTTAAAAAGACAGACGAAGACTATAGGACTTTTTGAAATTATTATTATTATATTTTTTTATAGAAGCTCGGCAAAGTGACTGTACTGTGCCTGATGGTAAGCACAGTACAATCCAAAAACAATGGCGACCACCGAGAGACATACTATCCATCGCCGGTCGCCGCTGTCATGCCGGCCTGCGTAAGTATCTGTTCACGTTGCGCTTGAAGGACCCCATGTCATAGGAAGAAGGAAACACACTGGCCGGGAGTTTGTTCCACAGCTTCACGGTACGGCAAAGATAAGATGTTGCGAACTTTTTAGTTCGTGCCCAGATAGGATTTACCGTAAAACTGTGGCTCCGAAGACCAGCACGTGTGGTGCGGTTATGAAAAGGAGAGGTAGGGATCAAGTTGAATAACTCCTCAGAACACTCGCCATGATACAGACGGTAGAACACGCTCAGTGAGGCAATGTCTCTGCGCAACTGAAGCGGCTCTATGAACTCTGTAATGTCTGCATCATTAACAATGCGGACAGTCCGTCTCTGCAACCTGTCCAGGGTATCCATGAGGTACTTTGCCGAACCGTCCCAGAGATGCGAGCAGTATTCCACGCAAGGCCGAACTTGTGCCTTATAAAGGAGATATAGCTGTTCAGGCGTGAAAAACCGTCGCACCCTGTTCAGGATTCCGAGTCTCCGAGATGCAGTGGAGATCACGCTCTGTATATAATCCCTGGGATTGAGGTCGCTGCGAATATCTATGCCTAAGATATTGAGCCTGTCTCGCATTGCGAGCGAGACGTTCTGAAGAGCTGGAAGGGGGGTAAATGGGGATCTCTTGCAGGTAAACGAGCATACCTGTGTTTCGTTGGCATTAAATTCAACCAGATTACTTGCTCCCCATGTTGATATGCGAAGCAAAGACTGGTCGAGCTCAATGACTAGTTCCTGCCGTCTCTTTTCAGTGTCTCCCTGACCGCAAGAAGGCTTACTGTAATAGGACTCATGGATGGTGCTATCGTCTGCATAGCAATGAATATGGCCTAAAGGCAACATATCATTGATATGCAGAAGAAATAGAGTAGGCGAAAGTACAGAGCCTTGAGGAACTCCAGCATTTACTGACATGAGCTGCGAATCACATCCTTCGACAAGGACACGAATTCTGCGCTCATGTAGAAAGCCAGAGATCCATTTGCATAGATAATTATAGTATTAACTAAATAACAGATGAAGTAGAATCAACAAGCGTGAAAATTAGAAACAACAACGAAATAAAACAATCGACTCGAATCTTGTCGAAGCATTCGAATAATGACGTCAATAACGTCAGTCTTCCAGAAATTTCCAACCTCCTTTTTGTAAGTTATATAATCGCACCACAGTGCGACCGTGTTCAGTTCTATTTTGGAGCGAATATAATAAGAGATATAAAAAAGGAGGGATTCCTAAAGCGGACTACAACCAACTTTAATGGATACGAGCGATGGTGAGTGTCTTTAATTTATTTCTTTTCGTGTAGAAATGAGTTCCTTCCTACGGAAACGGCATCTTATTAGGCTACAAGGGTAACAATAGTACCTAACTGTATTAAAAAAGTTTTCCCGACGGCTTATTTCGTCTCATTGTTTAAATAATAAATTTGATGTATACAAAGGCAATGCATTATTTTATTTTTTACTGATAATGCAAACATATTATAGGTATAACTAATTTATACATGAACTTGCATTGTATATACTCGTATATTTGGGTGATTATAATTTATTTAATTTTCGGTTACCGTGTCGATTTACGTATGTTCAGATCCTTGTTAATGGCAAATAATTAGTGTAAGTATATCTTTATATATAAATTTCTTCTGTACGTGTGTATGTCACTGAACTCCTCCTAAACGTCTGGATCGATTTCGATGAAATTTTGTGTACGTGTTCCAGTGGATCCAAGAATGGTTTAGATTCACAATTTGACCCAGTAGGTGGCGCTGCAGTTGTCTTTTAGCATTTTTTTTGATTATCAAGTCAGGACAACATCCGATGTATAGAATGGATATTAAATCCTACTCTATTTTTGGCAAAACCTTTCAGTATTTATGCAGATAAACCATTATTCAACATCATCATTACCCTTATCCCACTTAAGTAGGGTCGGCACAACATGTTTTCTTTTTCCACTCTCTCCTGTCAAATGTAATTTCAGTATTCACACCTTTTATGCACATATCGTTTTTCACGCAGTCCATCCATACCTTTTTCGCTCTTCCTCTACTCGTATATCCGTCCACAAACATACTCAACACTTTTCTAGTTACATGGTTTTCATCTCTCCTCATGACATGCCCATACCATGCTAACCTATTACTCCTCAACTTCTCTGTCACTGGTGCTATTTTCAAACTTCCTCTGATATACTCATTCTTAATTTTATCCATACTAGTCACACCACACATCCACCTTAACATTCGCATCTCTGCCACATGTAATTTATGTATTTATTTTTCTTTTTTAGTTAATGGATATGGAAGTATGTACAGTATGTGTCGAGAAACAAATTTTAAAATATTTTTCTGTACGTTTGTTCCGACAACGACTCTTATTTTAAAAGAATAAATTAGAGTTCCCCCCTCGTTCTTATTAATATTATAAATGCGAAAGTACATTTGTTTGTTTGTTTATTTCGTTTACACGCCTTAACTACTCAACTGGTAAGTAGTCAAGTATAGAGATAGGGAGATAGAGTATCATTTATCCAGAAAATGTACTGCACCCGAGGTATAGATCTACACTAACACGAGCAAAGTAGCAAGCAAAAAATAGTATACAAGAAATGGAAGAAACAGTCTCCAATATTACGGGAGTTTCATGCGGATTTCATTGAAAAGTTTTTTGTTAAATTCGTTATATAGCTCATTTATCAGGGAAGGTTATAGGATATATATTATCACGCTAAGACCCATAGGAGCGGAGCAACAATGAAGAATGTTTCAAAATCGGGGTATTTTTTTCCTTTTCAGAGCTTCCGCTGCGTTTTAGCGCAAAATAACCATTCCACGCTTACGTATTACCGCCCAACGAAGTGGGCACGGGTCGGCTATTATATCATAAAACCTAAAAATGCAAACTCGAGCAAAGCCGCTGATGTCGATTAATAGAGGATAAACTTCAAACCAACTTGTAATCTCAAATACTAACACGTTCCGATAAACAAACCTAAAACCAAACAATCCCTTTATCGTTATAATATCGTCATAGTATAGATAACTTCTACAAATGTAAACAAGTAGTAAAAACAGACAAGTTATTGTATAACCTCGGAATTAATTCGGATCAAAGCCCACACATTTCTATATTGATTTTAGAGAGAATTTCTAGAAACCGCAAAGTCTACGGCGTAGTGTATACTTGTTACTCGTTCAAGGCAGCCTTTCCCAACCTATTTCGACGTCGGATCCCTGAGGGAACCGTAATACTGCCCCAAACTCTTAACTACGGATAATAATAAAAAAATGTGGATATAAAAAAGGGAGATTGTCAAGCCCGAAGTTCCGTAGCTTTTAATTCCGAATTGAAATCGATATGGAAATTTATAATTTCATCACGTGGAGGTGGTAGAACCACGCTGAAGCTACTACTGGTTTCAGCATGAATGGGTCGGCTCGGCCGGGGGAATTTCTGCGAGGAGGGCGTTTCGCAGAAGGAGGAGGCGGAGAGGGCCCGCGAGGCAGACTCGCTGAGTGGCCGTCTCCGCCAAAGAAGGACAGGCAGGAGGAGAAGGCGCTTCGCCCAACTCCTCCTGCCACCATAGCCGGACCTGAGGGGATGGGCCGGGGGGCCCATCTCCTCATTGCACAGGTCCGTCGGACGAGGGGGGCAGCCGGTGTGTACCCGGTCTGTCCCTGTATAGGTAGGAACCCGGCGGTCACCTTCCGCCGGGCGGACCGTGGGGGCGGCTCTACAAGGTTGATTAGCTTGTACGATCCCTTGCCGCCCCCACAAAACGGTCTGTCGGTACACCGTGGGGTTTTAGTCCGTGCGACTCGGACATAACCCACCCTCTCCCCCGGGAGGGTGGCGTATCCATAAGGGATTTCCCCACGTTAAAAAAAAAAAAAAAGTACCACCCGACTCACAGAAAACTGACGTGAAGTAACAGTGCTTGCATTGTTGCGTTTCGCTTGGTCAGTGAGAGTGCCGGAAGCCCATATACGCTTTCCCCCTCCCACTTCCCCACTCCTCCCTTCCCCCAAACACAGGCAAGCAACGCACTTGCAACTCCCCTTGGTGTTGCTAGTGTGTATGGACGGCGGTGACCACTTACCATCAGGTGACCAGTCTGTTCGTTTGAATCCTATAATATAAAAATAACCTACGGAAAAAGCATTACGCCCTCTCCGTGAAACTCCATCTTTCTCTTTCTCTATCTGCAACTGGAGTATTCTATTGTATCATTTTTTATATACATGTAAGATTTAAGCAAGGAATTGAATCAAAAAATTTAATTTAATATTTTGTGTAAAAATATCTTTTTTTTTAATTTAAACTATATTTGTGATTTTTGTCAATTAAATGAGTGAAAATTGAAATTATACAGCCATCAGCGCGCGATGATCGTCCAAATGAATTTCGATCCTGACACACACACACAAACAAGCGCCGGCGAAGAGAGAGAGAGATAGAGTCGCATATATATGGGGCATAACGCTTTTATATTACGTGACAAAATTATAGGAGTATAAACAATATAAACCTTCATATCGAATTACGTTCTGAGAGTATAATAAAGAGGGCAAAACGATTTTTTCTTACGTGACGTTTTCTATCATTCGAATCCTACCAAAAACCGTGTTAAGGAATTTATTTTCACTATCTGGCAACTGCACAGAAAGAGCATAGCTTATTCACAGATAGGGCATTTCACGTGAAGCGGACAAAGAAAAAAAGTCGAGGTTCTGAATTTCGTTAAAATTGAGTTTAATATGATCTGTAGTAGGAATGAATGTGACCCTGCGAGGAAATCGTCTCGCAGAAGGAGGCGACGGAGAGGGTCCGTGAGAAAGATCCTCAAAGTGGCCGTCTCCGCCAACGGAGGACAGGCAGGAGACTGCCGGTGTGTACCCGGCTGTCTCCTAACAGGACGGGGTCCGGCGGCGGCGCTTTCGCTGCTGGGCCAACCGCTGGGGCGGCACGATGAAGTCTGTAGAGATCTCGTGCCACCCCAACTATAGCGGCAGACGTACACCGTGAGGTTTTAGTCCATGCGAGTCGGACATAACCCACCCTCTCCCTCGAGAGGGGGATGTATACATAAGGGATTTCCCCACGCTAAAAAAAAAGGAATGGATGTGACCACACATTTTTTTGTCTTTCTCTGTTTGTGTTTATTAACATACTCTAATTTTAACTCATGAAGTATTGTTAGATTCTTTCTAGTTTACTTTTAAGAAACCCCAAACTATCATACCAATTCCAGCCCATAAGTTTTCCATTGCCAAGGCAAAAGCCTCTTCCCGACGAAGGTACGGGTGTAATCACGCTAGCTTATGACGTGGTGACGATTTCAAACTCCGAGTAATCCTCAGACACACACATATTGTTCCCACATACGGTGGCACTACAAGAATACTTCTCAGGTTTTGTTTGTCACTGTCAGCCGTTAGTGTTACCAAATGAAATTATTAAATGTACGCGTATTCCGAAAAAAATTGTCGATGTGCCTGGCGGTTTGAACCTGCAGGCTTCAAATCGATACTCGACAATTTTCCCACAAGTTAATATAATACTACGAGTTAATAACCCAATGAATATAACGATACAATGACACAAAATCTTACATCACTGCGACAACATTATACATATCACCTCCACACACGCGCACGCATATCGATACTCGACAATTTTCCCACAAGTTAATATAATACTACGAGTTAATAACCCAATGAATATAACGATACAATGACACAAAATCTTACATCACTGCGACAACATTATACATATCACCTCCACACACGTGCACGCATACACGCTTACACAAGCAAGTGGAAGGGTTTTATTTTTTCCCTTATCAAACTGAAATAGTTTAGAATATTATCCGATACGAAATATATATAGGAGTTGTTGAGTTATGTATGATTGGTACACATATATTGGTGGAAATTTATGTAAATATAGGTACAATTAGCGGTAGGATTTGAACGGAACTTACCGGGTTGTTGATTCAATTCTGGGCTGGTTCTGCGTTCCACCACAATCACCACATAACATATATACTGTCGTCCCGGTAAATGTTCATAAATAGATAATCCAATAAATCACTATTTTTTATCGATTTTGCGTAATTGCGTGCGGGCGCTTGGATCGTTAGCCGTAGAAGAGGAAGGGCGGCGCGAGCGGCGATTTGCGTTCCGTTCTTTTTGGGAAGGGAAGGGGTTGTATAAACTACATAGATAATAAATAGCGTGCGAAAGTATAGATAAAATATGCGGAATAAGGAAGAGGAAATAATACACATAAAAATTAAGAGATGGCGTTACCAGACTTTATAGTTAAGTATTTATATTTGTTAAGTATTTTGTCTACAAATATTATCATAAACAATGTAAATCTCTAATATTAAACTACTTCATACGATAGGTAAATACACTTTAAAATGAATGCTAGGATACTATTATAATAAAGGTTAGAAATGTATTCTTAGTAAAATTTGTTATCAATTTACATAGATCACAAGGTCTAGCCACAAGGTGTTCTGTGCTCTTATATTGATTTAGCTATTACAGCGAGGTCGACACGCGATTGCTTTGAAAAGTGAAAGTGAATGAACCCTTCCATCGATGAGTCGCACCAATACAGTCTATGATGTAACCGGTTTTTGAAGTGAAAGTGCTTATGGGCTTTGAAATTCTGATCAGCAATCTTTTTTGTGTAACGAAAAGTGGTGGTGGTAAACACTGTGTCGAGTAGAGTGATAAAATACCGATTTTCATCCGATCACCGAAGTTAAGTAACGTGGGGCGCGGTCAGTTCTCGACCTAGGAACATCCCGTGATGTTGGCTATTTAATTAGAATGATTCTCTATTATACAATACCTTCACTTCTATCGTATGTTTCACGACACTCTCTGATTTTTGATTTATCAAGCGCTTGAATGCCATGAGGACGGTAACAAACGATTTTATATGATTTTCAATTTGCTATAGATAATAAACTTGAGATGAATGAGAAACAAGTATGAATGGAAACTGTAACTAGCATTAAATACAAAAAGAAACGTTGTACTATCTATAATACTAACGAAATATAAATATAAGGCAAAGGAGGGCATCTAAATAAAACAAAACGGAAATAAATCGAAAATTTTGCACCATTAGCGAAGTATGTCTAACTTGATTTTAGCTCAAATGTAATAATAGGTCTTTACCTATGAAATTCCCGTTCTGCAGTATTGGCCATTTCAAAACAAAATAATTTTTGTTTGGCTAAGAATTCTAATTCACATTAATTTTATTTTAAAAACATGGAATTCTTTTTCCAAAAGTAGTCATTTATTTATGGATTAGTGTTACATTTTGTCGTCATGGATATATTAAAAATTCGAGTAATTATGGACTAAGAGTACCGTCGTGGCAGCAACGCGGCACAAGCCGCACGCAACATCAACGACGTTTACGGAGCTAGCACTACAAACCAACGCACCACCTGTTATTGGTTTGCTCGCTTTCGTTCTGGAAATTTCGACCTGAAAAATGAACCTCGCGGTCGTCCGAAGACTTTGGTCGACAATGACGAATTAAAGGCGATTGTGGAAGCTGATGATACACAATCTACGGCTGAATTAGCAGCAGCTTTCGACGTTAGCGTCAAAACAATATTGGTCCATTTGCGTCAAATTGGCAAGGTAAAAAAGCTTG
>MU159016.1:832942-843720 GCA_015888305.1 Antheraea pernyi
GTTTACTTACCTACGCACTTTGTTTGAGTAAATACTTAGAAATTAATTAATATAAATGGTAAAATTTGTAATATCACGCATGTTGCTTAGACTTTTTTGATGTGTGTATCTGGTTTCTAATGGGTATAATAAATCGGTTCCAATTTCACGAAAATACATAAATATGAAGTGGATGAAAATCAAATAAACGATTTTTCATCCCCTTAGGGGTTGAATATTTTCTTCAAATTTATCTGGGACCACCTCTGAATATAATCGATTCAAATAAAAAAAGAATCATTAAAATCGGTTCATAATTGACGGAGATATCGATTAACATACATAAAAAAAAAAAAATACACACAACCGAACGTAGTAACCTCCTCCTTTTTCGAAGTCGGTTAAAAAAAAATACACACAACCGAACGTAGTAACCTCCTCCTTTTTCGAAGTCGGTTAAAAATGTATATAATTATTGCTTCGAGTGTCAATAGATGTGAAAACCAGATTAATAATAATTTCAATATACAAGTCATAGATTTAAATAATTCATACCATAATTCATTTTAAAATGGAAAGGAGAACACAGTTATTTTGTTGTTTTGAGTTTTCACTTGTCTGCAGTACTTATAACTACGGTAGAGCCACGCTGAAACTATTATTGGTTTCAGCATGAATGGGTCGGCTCGCCCGGAGTAGTACCACCCTCTCATAGAAAACCGACGTGAAGTAACAGTGCTTGCATTGTTGCGTTTCGTTCGGTCAGTGAGAGCGCCGGAGACCCATCTCCCCTCCCCTCTCCTCTCTCCTCTCCTTTTCCCTCCCCTAACCCTTCCCTCCGAAAGATGGCAACGCACTTACGACTCCTCTGGGGTTGTTAGTGTGCATGGATGGTGGTGATCACTTAACAGCAGGTGACCCACCTGTTCGTTTGCCACCTATGACATAAAAAAAAAAAAACTGCCTCGCTTTTTTTAAAATTGTTATTTTGACATTACTACTTAACTATATCTCTTTTAACGGCTTCAACTTACCTATGTTTAGGTTACATCTATTGAGTTTTCATTAATACTTAACTACTAAAAACTAGCCAAAAAAAGCACTTTAATTTTATTCGTATATAAACATTATAATCATTGCTAACTGTGATTTTTGTAATCGAAAAACACACTTTGTAAGAACTTATAACACTGTCTGAAATCTTAACTTTTAAACGCTTTTAGAAATCCTATATAACAAGTCTAACCAATATTATACATACGAATAGAAAGAAGAAAGAGAAAGAAAGAAATACTTTATTGTTGGAACAACCATACAATTAAATTAAATTACAAAAACTAATTAGACAGAAAAAAAAATACATTAAAAAAATGAAAGAATAGATTAGATGTCCAACAATTGGCGAACCCATTCAGCAAAAATCTGCAATACTGTAAGTAGTACTGCAGCGCTGATTTTCGATGGGAGCCTATATATGATGATAAATGGACACTAAAGTCAGTACAAAATTTGAGACGAACAAACAAATAACACAGATACACGTAACACGTAACGGTTGAATATGAGTATGTCTGTATGTTTATCACGCGTTCACGCCTTCTCTACTCAACCAATCATAACGATTTTTCACGATAACACATCCGATACGAAATATATATAAGAGTTATTGAGTTATGTATGCTTGGTACACATTTATGTTTCGACAACTCATATATGTATGAATAGTTAGCTTAGGTTAGCTCACATAGGTCGTGAATTGCATGTATCAGGCAACAGCCAAAGCCGAGGTGTGCCGTGCACCCTTGAGCTAGTTGTCAAAATAAAATCGGCTGAGTGCCTTAAGCGCTCGCTTTAGTAGTCCGGTGAAGCTGTTAAGACCTTGCTTGGTCAATAGCGTAGTAAGTTCGAAAAAAAAAACGATTTTTTTGTTACCAGAGGTCTAATAATGGACATAAAATACATTTCATCCACGAAAAACGTACTATTCGCGTTGGATAGATGAAGTAGCAGGCAAAACTTAGTCTTATATAAATTAATCAGAGATACATTTATATATTTACTACCACAGGGAAGTAAAATACAGATATGTATTGCAACATTAAATG
Organism: Antheraea pernyi; assembly: GCA_015888305.1. Classification (NCBI taxonomy): domain Eukaryota; kingdom Metazoa; phylum Arthropoda; class Insecta; order Lepidoptera; family Saturniidae; genus Antheraea; species Antheraea pernyi. The sequence goes on from MU159016.1 coordinate 835,027, forward strand.
TCGAATACAAAACTGACCACAAATATCACAGTAACCATAATATAACACCTCAGGATATCTTCAAGTTTAATGCAATATGCTTTATCACAAATTGACCTAAATCTTTTATGACCTGTTCTTATATTGTTCAGTTTTATTAAACATCCCACGGGTGGACAACGGTTTTATTATATGAATTAACTGGGTTAGTTTACATTAGCCTAGTTTTTAGATACGAGATACAGGTTTGAATTCGTAAGGCACACATACAGGTACATATGTTTCTTACGAATTCTTATATGTATGAATAGCTATCATAGTTTAGATTAGTAATATTCACGGTGCTGCATACAAGGCAAGAGATTGGACCATTTTGGCACCTTTGAACTCGTTGCCAAGTAAAGCGCCTTAAAAACTCGCCTTAGTAATCCGGTGTAGCTATGAAGACCTGTCAGGCCAAAAGCATAGACGGTTCGAAAAAAAAAATTACAAGAAGATACATATATATTCTAAGAGACGTCACTAGAACTTCTGTATAACGTAACAGTTCATGTGACCGACCTGCGCTGTACTCCAAGAAAAGGCATTAACAAATTCGAGAGTTCTTGGTAATACTCAACTTTCATTTTTATGGTGGTAGAGCCACGCTGAAACTATTACTGGTTTTAGCATGAATGGGTCGGCGCATCCGGGGTAGTACCATCCTCTCATAGAAAACCGACGTGAAGTAACAGTGCTTGCATTGTTGCGTTTCGTTCGGTCAGTGAGAGCGCCGGAGGCCCACCTCCCCTCCCCTCTCCTCTCCCACTCCCTCCCCAAACCCTTCCCCCCAAAGGGTGGCAACGCACTTGCCGACTCTTCTGGTGTTGTTAGTGTCCATGGACGGTGGTGATCACTTAACATCAGGTGACAAACCTGTTCGTTTGTCACCTATAACATAAAAAAAAATCATCGGGCAAGTAATATGCGCTCAGTCCCCGATACTCGCTCCAGGCAAGCACTAATACTTAATTATCACTTAGCGTATTCCTTTAACTACACTTTGTTTCCTCAATAAATCTTAAATATATAAAAATCTAGTGTCATGACATTTGTCCACGATGAACTCCGAAACTACTTAACCGATCGTCATGAAAGTTGCAATTTATGTATAATTTGATGCATCTTGAAAGATAGGAATATATTTCGATTAATGGTCTCAATATTTTTTTAAATTACAAATTAAATTATTGACAATTAGAATTATTAATTGTAAGTTTCATCAGTCTCGGGTTGATGGCCTCTTAAATTATTTTGTAGACAGAAAACTGAAGGACCGAATGTTATACATATATCATAGATGGCATCACGTTTTATTTCCGACTTCGACAGTTTTACTCAAACTCATTACTGCATACTACCTAAAACTTTATCGTAATCTGAAAAACTGAATTTAGTAAAAGACCGGCATAATCTAATTACTAGAAACTGTAATAAACTGGTGGTCCCATGTTTCAGACTTAGCAAAACCAGTAATAGTTTTAATAGTGTTAAGTTTTGCAATAAAGTCCCAAAGCATGTTACCGATTTGCCGGACTGTAAATTTAAGCGCCATGTCAAACGGGTTTTAATTTCAAAAGGATATTATAGAGTGGATAGTGATGTCTGGAATTGACTCCTCTCTGTGCATCCACTAAAAGCATTGTATAATGTATTGGAAATATATGTTTAAAAAATGTACCCGATCGAGTTTCTTGCCGGTTCTTCTCGATGACTGGGTTGTTTTCCGAACAAGTCTTTGACGTTCATGAGTGCCTTATTAGGGCCTAAACTGAATAAAGCATTTTTGATTTGGTTTGCCATTTTGCGGGCATTATTTGCACGCGGTTACCTACGGTCTATGTTAGAAGTTAAAGCTTGTCCCTGCAATTAATATTTAGCTCAAAATAGCACAGGATAGTAAATATCTCCATTGACCCTCACTCGAAAATGTAATAAATTACTTGAAATCGATTTCGAAGAAGCATTACGTGGGAAAATGGCTCCCCTTCGGGACATTACGCAATGCTCGGTGTTGCCAGCAGTTACCTAGAATCTATGACAATCTGTTTTTAAGGTACTCATGACACACTTTTCAAAATATAGCTACATGACTCAAGAAAGCTTCGCATGGGTGTACTAACAAAGTACGTTATAGAATAGAATTCATGATAAAGTGATCAAGAATCACTACTACTACTACTACTGGTGAAAATCGCATGAAAATCCGTTTAATCGTTTTTGAGTTTGTCGCGAACAGACAGACAGGCAGGGTACTTTCGTAGTCAGACCTGAGGCGATGGGCCGGGGGGGGCATCTCATCATTGCACAGGTCCGGCGGACGTGGTGAGGCAGCTGGTGTATACCCAGTCTGCCTCTCTTTAGGTAGGAGCCCGGCGGTTCTTGCCGCCGTATACAACTATGCGGCGGCAGGGAAATCCCGAGGGCAACCTCCGGCTCACAGGGAGATTGCTGCGTTGCGGGCGAGAGCCCGCAGCGAGCAATTTGAGAGATGGGGGCGGGATATGGTGGACGAGCGTTACGGAAGATATACCATCGACGCCTTCCGTCTGGTCCTGACAGGGTGGGTGAATAGGGACTGGGGCTACCTGACGTATCGTCTGGTGCAGGTCCTGACCGGGCACGGATGCTTCGGCTGGTACCTGCACCGGATAGCGCGCAGGGAGCCCACCACCGCATGTCACGAGTGTGGCGCTGAGACGGACACCGCGCAGCACACTCTCTCTGAGTGTGCGGCGTGGGCCGACCATCGCCGCACCCTGGCTGCGGCGGTAGGGAACGATTTCTCGCTGCCGGGCGTGGTTTCGGCCATGCTCGGCAGCGAGAAGGGGTGGACTGCTGTGGCCTCCTTCTGCGAGGAAGTCATCTCGCAGAAGGAGGCGTTGGAGAGGGCCCGCGAGGAAGATCCGCGAAGTGGCCCTCTCCGCCAAAGGAGAGAGGGAAGGAGGGGGTGGCGGAACGCTCGCTCCCTCCCATAAACGAGTCGAACCTGAGGAGTTGGGTCGGGGGACTCATCTCCTCATTGCACAGGTGAGGCTGACGAGGGGAGACGACTGGTTGTGTACCCAGTAGTCTCTCTATAGTAGGACGAAGCCTGGCGTTTACTCGCAGGGGCGGTTTCTCAGGTAGACAGCAGGTTCGATCCCTGGCCGCCCCTACCATGCGGCGGACGGTACACCGTGGGATTTTAGTCCGTGCGAGTCGGACATAACCCACTCTCTCCCCCAAGAGGGTGGCGTATCCATAAGGGATTTCTCCAAAAAAAAAAGGGTAGGGGACTTTGTTTTATACTATGTAATGAAGACGTGAATCCTCGCCAAGTTTTATTGAAAATTCAACCCTTTATGTCCGCTTTCTGAGATACTCGGTTATACTATCAATAGTTATTGACTCAACAAAGTTATTCATAAGATAAACTGTCAAATGACCCGTTGACTTTTACTGACATTCATCGTATGACTGTGCGTTCGGAAACGGTAATTGACAAGAAATCGAAGCGATAACGCTACTGAACAGATAAACTACCTTTAAAGTAGCTCAGAAACCGTAAGAGAGGTAAATATGATATTACTAATAGGAGATTCAAATGCTTAAAATTTGAGTTGCAATTCTACATTTTGCAAAATTTTATGTGTCCTATTTTCATCCTGCAATTATGTTAGAAATACATATTTCCGATAAATATGTTTACATACGTTGGCAGCCCAAACGAATTCGGTCCTTCAACAAACGAGGACATGCTCGGACTGTATGATTTCGCAGTAAATAACTTGTTAGTGTTTTCAGTCCCCTGATCAATGAAATTAGAACCTTATCAGGCTCCTGAACAACTCAGTTAGATGAAATCTAATTTACAACTTCACGGCCTGCCCACTTTTATATAAACCTTTAGTTCTATTTGTTATTTTATATAAAAACTAACAAATTTCTATGCAATAATTATTTTAGATTCTTTATATTATATATGTACTGACTGATCGGGCCACGCGTTGCCTCAGTTACTACATGTTGAATGAAAATTGAAATAGACCCCAAAATCAAAATTGTGAGATGGCGTCGTCTATGAGATATCTATAACAGTCGGTCCTTAACAACAATAATCAAAATTGACAATCACTTAATTTGTAATTGAATAATATTGTGGCCATTAATCAAAATATAAATTATACTATCTCTCAAGTTTTTTTTTAAATTGTAGTACGGTACAATGACTGCACTATGCCTGATGGTAAGCACAGTATAATCCAAAAATAACAGCGACCACCGAGTGACACACTATCTATCGCCGGTCGCCGCTGTCATGCCGGCCTGCGAAAAGCTGGATATGCACAGGCGGATCCCGAAACGTGACCCGCAGAAGCGAATCATTTTGACGGGCTTTTTCGCCATATACATTGTAGTTGCGACCCATTCAGGCTGTAAAACCGTATCACCCCGCTTTCGTCATTGCCTCGTTCGTTATTCAGCAAGGTGCACCACGTGCAGGTGAGGTTGGCTTGAGTGTCTTAAGTCTTATGATGTTTGACACGCCTTACACACCAAATTTGACCCACTGACCTATTTACAACCCACTGACCCACGCATTACCCGTTGACCCATTCCAAATTCATAATATTCAAAAGCAGTATGAGGCGACAAATTCATGTGGTTGATCTCATGGTTGATTAATCATCAGTGATTTGTAGAGTATGAATATGTACATCCAAAATGTAGTAAAACGTCATTCAATAAAGAGTTATTTCTCCTGAGTATGAAGTTGGACTGTCTCGTAAAGTGATACGCGTTGCCCTACAGTACATTAATATGCTAGCTAGCCTCATATTTCTAATTTACTGCCATACAGTACAAGAATGTATTGTCCAAACAGTAAAACAGTTACGAGCCGTGTAAATATTGACTCTAGTGTTAAATTACTTCACTAATGCCTGTGTATATTTACAGGACAAATATACCGATAATTGAGAATGGGCGGCCATTAGCTGCTATAACATATATTTAACTTAATAGGTATTAAATCTTTCTTTTATATGTTTCATTTGGGATGGGGATTGTATAGAAGGATAACATCGTCTATATCGTAAACAATATCAAAGAAAAAAGAATAACAATAAATATACTGTCATGTAGTCTGTCTACTGTTAAGTGGACATTCTGAGTATCTCTTGACAGAATGGAGTCCTCACTTAGCGAGAAAAGGATGAAAATAGATACTTTGTTACAGAAGAAAAGAATTGGTTGCCTGTAAAGTCGGTTTACGGACGATAATTTTACGTGATGAATTGAATTGAAATATTATACTGTTAGCACTTTCCGTACTATTGACTACATCGAGGGTGTTACTAATGACCTGTGACGCGATTGGTCGAAAGTTATCGGCCGTTCGTGACTTCACCGAATGCTATAAAAGGCGAGTCGGTCGAGTCATTGGGGACATTCTCGCTCAGACAGTTGACCTATTCATTTCCGTATCAGCTAACATTGTATTTGATTGTTCTTGGTGGACTGGACCTGAAACGTTCCGACGTGTCGGAGGAGCTGGTCTCGACTTAACCTGACATATCGAAGGAGCTGGCCAATGAAGGGCGTGGCAAAACGTGACCGTGAGTCATTCTCGTGTGGAGTGTGTATCGATTATGGTATACGAGTACAATTGTGTCCAGTAGGATGTTGCTGAATCGGCTGATAGAATTTAAAAACGTTTTTATTGTTATTTTCTGATTATAAATTGCTAACAATATTTATAAATAGAGGCGTGGGAAGCCGAACGCTTAGACCGATCGCGCCTCTCTATCGCTTCTTCCGTGCTCTGTGACAATGAGTCATGCTTTGCAGTGCGTGCAGCCGTCATTAATCGATTTATAAGACGTTATCACGTCAAAAACAAACTATATTATAAATCGAAAGAGGTAGAGGAGGATAAAAAATAAGACAATACCTGAAAGTGAAACATTATAGATCGACTAAAGCTATATGTTTGGGCCGATGCAGCTATCTACAAGGTGTTTTGTTATGAATCCATGCAGAAGGGCGGATCCTTGACGAAAATTTCAGTATAGGTTTTTTAAAACTTTACAAAGAATAACTGATTGTTTATCCCACACCCTACAAACCCTTTTTTTGTTTATTTAAAGAGTGGCATATATTATTTGGCCAGTTCTCTTTTTTTAAATAATCAAAGATTGTTTCTATTTCTAACATTATATTCAAATTTACAAAATAATCCCGAAAACTAATGTTTACCACTTCCATCGTCAAAACTTAATCAAAGTACTGTGTTTCACTTCTACCGTGTGAGTACACACAACCTTGTTTTTAACTTGCATTAGTTAACGCTGTCGTTTGAAATATAGGTGTCATTAGCCAACTGCATCCAAGGAGGTTAATACATTTGGATAATATATATGCCCATTCCTAACAGCTTGATGGATTACGTCTATATATAAAAAGAAATATTGTTTACTACCCAACACCGAAGTAAAATCATTACTGGTTTACCGTCTTTTGTTTATGTTACTGTCGGTGTTTTTTTTATAGGAGGCAAACGAACAGGGGTCACCTGATGTTAAGTGATCACTACCGTCCATAGACACTTGCAACTTCAGGGGAGTCACAAGTGTGTTGCCAGCCTATGTTTGAGGGAGGGGAAGTGGTCTTCCGGCGCTCTCACTGACCGAACGAAACGCAACAATGCAAGCAATGTTACTTCACGTCCGTTTTCTGTGAGAGGGTAGTAGTAGTGGTAGTATCCCGGGCGAGCCGATCCATTCATGCTGAAACCAGTAATAGCTTCAGTGTGGCTCTACAACCTCTAAACCACGACTACCTTATCTACTAGACTATCTTGGACCATGTCGTCGTTTCGTGAATTCCTATAACATCATATACAAGACCAAATCCAAGGTACGTACTCCCCTAAATTAAAAACTGGAATAAGAATTTTGAATCTAGACAATAAAAACTAATGATTCCATTAAATCAGATTTTATAGAACAAATAAAAGTGACTTAAGTTGGTTACTACAATAAGATTTCAAAGCACATTACGTATTCACCGGTTAATAAATTCAAGGATGCTGTAAAGCGAGTTTTACTGTCGAAAAGTTGTTACAGGGTGGATCATTATTTGAATAACAGCGATGTCTGGAAGTGACTCGCTCTTCGGATTAATTATTGTAATCAAAACTTCGTACTTTACTAGCCATAACCCCGATGACTTTCCACAACGCAAGTTCATCCCTATTAACCCCTTTAAGAGATGAATTTTAAAAAAGGAACACCTGTAAAAAATGGGTACATGTGACTATGATTGTAGCTATACGTTGTGTATTAGGCAGTTTTAAGGATTGCAATAATAGGCTAGCTGTTACCTGCGATTTCAACTATATGGTAATTATCGAAAAAACAGAATAATCCCAAGGAGGGTTGATGTCAGGCAGGCGGCCGATCGTAAAAATTAAGCCAATTCATATTGGTATATGAACAACATGACAAACATGTTGTACCGACCCTACTTAGGTAAGAAGAAGGTAATTATCGAAAAAAATGTATTCAGTGTTAAAGTATCGCGACACGCACCTTTCTGGGCACTGCTTCTTTAGTTTATTACATTTGGGAGATGGTAGTACATTGTAGGTGGTACAGCCACGCTGAATCGATTACTGGTTTCAGCAAGAATTGGTCGACACGCCCTCCCTCTCATAGAAAACCGACTTAAAGTAACAGTGCTTGCATTTCGTTGCATTTCGTTCGGTCAGTGAGAGCGCCGGAGGCCCACTTCCCTTACCCCCCTCCGCGTCCCTCGCTCTCCCAAACACGGGCTGGCAACGCACTTGCGAGTCTCCTCATATTGCAAATGTCTATGGACGGAGGTGATCACTTAACATAAAGTGTCCCGCCTGTTCGTTTGCCTCCTATAATATAAAAAAATCGTATTAAAAATTTTTTTTTTTTCGAACTGACGGTTAGCTCACATAGGTCGCAAATTGCATGTATCAGGCAACAGCCAAAGCCGAGGTGTGCCGCGCACCCTTGAGCTAGTTGTCAAAATAAAATCGGCTGAGTGCCTTAAGCGCTCGCCTTAGTAGTCCGGTTTAGCTGTTAACACCTTGCTTTGTCAATAGCGTAGTCAGTTCGAAAAAAAAAAAATTTTTAATACGATTTTTTTATATTATAGGAGGCAAACGAACAGGCGGGACACTTTATGTTAAGTGATCACCTCCGTCCATAGACATTTGCAATATGAGGAGACTCGCAAGTGCGTTGCCAGCCCGTGTTTGGGAGAGCGAGGGACGCGGAGGGGGGTAAGGGAAGTGGGCCTCCGGCGCTCTCACTGACCGAACGAAACTGTGTGCTTAGTGTGAGTTTTTGTACACACTCGAACGCGTTGACGTTCACTACGGTTTGTATGGGATTTTAAAAGCGCCTCCTAGTTGCTCACTTGCCAGACATAGTTTGTGAGTGCGAGTTTTGTTTTGTTACTTTATAGGTATCAAGTTTCGAAACGCGAGTATGCGCGAGTACGTAAAGGCGCGTAAATGCTTATTTGCGAGTGCGAGTTACAATGAAGTGCCATTTTGACGTTCCAAACCGAAACATATTCATATTTACGCTAGTATATGTTTCACTGTGATTTTTGTCGTGAAAAGTTTAGCTTTATAGAGTAAAAGTGTTTTTATAG
>MU159016.1:843970-941731 GCA_015888305.1 Antheraea pernyi
ATCTGTATGTTAGGACATATATGTACCAATTATAGATATATAATTTTGTTTAAATTGGAATATAGTTATATTATTTAGTAAAAATTGTGTCACCATGCTTATAAGTTGTCTGTTCAAAGATATCAAGTTGAAACAAATTGTAACTAGTTTTATTTATTACAGTAACTCTTGAATATACCATATGTATATACGTTTTAAAATAAACAAATACACAGAAATTACTATGGATATATGTTTAAAATGTTAGATGTAAAATATACATATTCCTTACAATGCATTATTCATGAGAGTTTATTTGCTACCCCTATTAGCTCCTGATAGGATCCAGACACATGTGTATTAAGCACATTTTGTAGAGATCACGATTATTGCACTTATATGATAAAAAGTTCACTTATTAAGATCAACAATATTTACCTTTATTTTCAATGTAACTCGTAGTGATGAAGACTTTAGATTTGTTTGTCGTATAAGTTATTTACACAAACACTAATGCTTTCTTTATGAAGTGATACCTTTTCATAATATGAATCTCCATAAGATCTTCTAATGGATCATTGCTACTGCGAACTTTTGTATGAACAATGGCCATATTATTACTTATATCTTGTGCTCTAAGTATTTTGAACATTTTCAACACAAAAAATAACGTACTCCTATATAATTTATGCTATAAAAACACTTTTACGCTACAAAGCTAAACTTTTCACGACAAAAATCACAGTGAAACATATACTAGCGTAAATATGAATATGTTTCGGTTTGGAACGTCAAAATGGCACTTCATTGTAACTCGCACTCGCAAATAAGCATTTACGCGCCTTTACGTACTCGCGCATACTCGCGTTTCGAAACTTGATACCTATAAAGTAAACAAACAAAACTCGCACTCACAAACTATGTCTGACAAGTGAGCAACTAGGTGGCGCTTTTAAAATCCCATACAAACCGTAGTGAACGACAACGCGTTCGAGTGTGTACAAAAACTCACACTAAGCACACAGAATAAAAGTGAACTAAATCCGATTAGAATCAGTCATATAACAAGTTTAATGCTTGAAGTTATACTTCTTTTGGCGCGTTAGGGAAAAATGATGAGAGTAAATTCTTACGTTGCGCGCGCACACCGTCACGAAGAACCGATACCTTGAAGTTATGACGATGCGAGCGCACGCCGTCACGAAAAACCGACACCCTGAAGTTAGCTATAGTCAACATTTTGTTTCTTTGTATTTGTTGTTTGTATTTCTTTGTATTAAAACTTTCAATGTATTAAATACCTTTTTTCTATTGTTAGTGTCGTTTTTTAATTCTAGAAGAAGTTCTTCCTATACTTTGTCATATTTTCAATTTTTCCTTGACGAGTGGCGTTTTTCCAGCTGCCTGGAAAGATGCTTATATCATACCTATTCCTAAAAAATCCAATCCTGTGCTGTTCTCAGAGTATCGTCCTGTTTCTATATTACCTTTTCTTGCTAAAGTTCTAGAACGACTTGTTTATAAGCAGTTGAACTCATTTCTTTGCAAAAATAATCTTCTTAATCCTTTTCAGTCAGGCTTTCGTCCTGGTCACAGTACTGCCACAGCATTGACACATATAACTGACGACATCCGGTCAGGTATGGAGCGCGGACAATTAACGATCCTTGCTTTGCTCGATTTTAGTAACGCGTTCAATACCGTTGACTTTGATGTTCTACTTGGTGTGCTAAACTCACTTAATGTATCTGTAATAGCTAATGACTGGTTTCGAAGTTATCTAACTGGTCGTCGACAACGTATTCGTATCGACGAAACCTTTTCTTCCTTATCAGCGACTTCTACTGGCGTGCCACAGGGTGGTGTGTTATCTCCATTACTTTTCGGAATCTTCATAAATTCTATATCCAACAATTTACTTTCTTCTTACCATTTATATGCTGATGATTTACAAATTTATTCACAGGCTTCCCTCGACAACCTGTCACAAGCTATCGATACTATTAACAGTGACCTGACACGCATTAGTGGATGGAGTAAAGCCTATGGTCTCAGAATGAATCCTAATAAAACCCAAATCATAATTATTGGCAGCCCTAGGATGACTGTAAAGATTGAGAAAATGCAACTCCCACCTATCATCTTTGAAGGTACTATCCTTCCTGTATGTGATATAGTAAAAAACTTAGGAATTTATATTGACAAAAATTTATCTTGGGGTCCACAGCTTCATGAACTAAGTCGGAAAATTTTTGCGTCAGCCGGATGCCTAAGAAGACTCCGTAATTTTCTCCCTATTCCCACTAAAATTTCGCTTGCACAAACCCTTCTCCTTCCTATCCTCGACTATGCTGATACTTGTTATTTAGATCTTACTGAAGCTCAACTTGATAAACTGGAACGACTACAAAATTTATGTATTAGGTTTATATTTGGTTTGCGTAAGTTTGATCGCATATCAGAATTTCGAACAAAACTAAAATGGCTCCCTGTGAGGCTACGCCGGAACGCTCGCACTCTTTATCTTCTATACGGTACTCTCTTTAACCCTATTGCTCCTCTGTACTTAAAAAATCGTTTTCAGTTCCTGTGCGATAGGCATATTCGAAATTTAATGTCATCAGATGATTTAACGTTAGAAGTCCCTGCTCATTCCACTAGTTTCAGCGCCAAGTCTTTCACAATCCAGGCTGTCCGACTATGGAATGCTCTACCGATTTCTATAAGATGGGCGCAGACGATGGGCATTTTTAGAAACTCTGTCAAAAAACACTATTTATCTATTTAAAATTCGCTTATGTGTATATATTTATCAATCTATACATCTATATATATATATATTGCATTACATTATATTATATTACATTACAGTTATTATATTTTATATTATTTATAGTTATTACATTATTATATTACAGTTACGTGCCACTATCTTAGGTGGTATTACCTAGTATTTATTCCTGTACACCCAGAATACCCCTGATTCTACTCCATTGAAAAATCCATCCAAAGGTTGCCTGGAAGAAATTGCTAATAGCAATAAGGCCGCCCATTGTACCGTTAATAAAACGTGAAATGTTTTTGAAATGTATATATATGTAATTGGGGTACAATAAAGTTTAAATAAATAAATAAAATAAATAAAACTAGTTAGAAGTTGTTTCAACTTGATATCTTTGAACAGAAAACTTATGAGCATGGTGACACAATTTTTACTAAATAATATAACTATATTTTTTGTTCAATTTAAGTCTACAAGTTAAAGAAGCCAACTCTTCCTTGGACCTTAATAAGATGCCCGTATCTAAACTATATAAATAGCATTATAATTACAACACAAATTCAGTAAAACAATAAAATTTTACGGCAAATGTAATAACCTCAAACACTTACTGTTTCATATAATTTCTTCTAATGTCATTGATTAGTTTACATTTTTGTGTAACGAAATTACCGATTTTGTGTACATAAATGTAGTACATTTTGTCTAAAAAGTATAATTTGTAGAAATGTAACATTCACAAATCTATCAAGTAAATAAACAAATCTGCGTTTGCTTACGTAACCCGCCTAAATCGATGCGTAGCTAGTTTTGTTGAAGAGTATATTGTTTATAGAAACTTTTCAATTTGGTCGGGGTATCATATGACGTTAACATTGCCAACATAATAAAAACAAAATAATCATTTTATACGGTGAGACAACGTCAAACGAATCGCCAACATAAAATGAACTCACACTCGCATGTACTCGGGTCTCATTACGTTTCCCGTAACCTCGGTGATCGCATAGTTAAAGTTATTCGATATATTTTTGCAAACTCACACTAAGCACACAGATTCATATAATTTCGTCTAATGTCATTGATTAGTTTACATTTTTGTGTAACGAAATTACCGATTTTGTGTACATAAATGTAGTACATTTCGTCTAAAAAGTATAATTTGTAGAAATGTAACATTCACAAATCTATCAAGTAAATAAACAAATCTGCGTTTGCTTACGTAACCCGCCTAAATCGATGCGTAGCTAGTTTTGTTGAAGAGTATATTGTTTATAGAAACTTTTCAATTTGGTCGGGGTATCATATGACGTTAACATTGCCAACATAATAAAAACAAACTAATTATTTTATACGGTGAGACAACGTCAAACGAATCGCCAACATAAAATGAACTCACACTCGCATGTACTCGGGTCTCATTACGTTTCCCGTAACCTCGGTGATCGCATAGTTAAAGTTATTCGATATATTTATGCAAACTCACACTAAGCACACAGCGTACTCAAGGGCTCCACGACGAGGGAACGGACCTAGGCTTGAGCTGCTGGCGAGGGAGGCCTAGTCTGGTGAATTAAAAAAAATGAAAGTAGCCTTAGTTACTCCTTATAAAATCGGCTATCTGCCAGTGATAATGCCGTCAAAATTGGTCCTATCATAATATAAATATAAAGGGAGAGAGGGGTGATCACAATTTCATGCGATTCACTACACACTTCCTTGACGTTGTTGCATGAGCATTATATAAAAGTCACCAAGATTTATCAGTCATGATTTAGACGTAATCAGAGAATCGTGGTAATTTCAAAATGATTTAGATGTGAATCGGAGAGTCGTAATTCGCACTACAATTAATTTAAATATTCAAAAGAGACACAGTTATTTCATTGTTTTGAATTTTCACTTCTTTGGGCAGTCCTTCTGACTACCTCGACTTCTTTCTTCAATAATAACCAAATGAGAAGAAAAACTCTATGTTATGCATGTTAGAGAAGATTAGTAATGGGGATTTGTTACCTAAAATTATATATATAACCGTGTTACAGATACCTAACAAACACACTGTATCATGTTACTTACGCGCGTTAACTCTATGACGCACAGTCGACATTTCCGCCATAATTTCGCAATAAAAACAAATGCCCATTGATGGGACGTCGTTAATTTAACAGATCGTAACGAAAGGGTATGTAAATGCTTTCAACCCCTTCATTGTATTACCTACTGTAGAAATTCGTAAACAAAATTTAACTATACGCGAAGCCTTTATTAAAATATTGAATGTTTAATTTTGCTTTGTTGTGTTTTTTAAAGTAAAACTGCTTATTGGAGGGTTTTGAAATTCTGTATGATTGATTGTAAAAATGGTGGGGAAAACACTGTGTCGGGTAGAGTGTTGAAAACACCTCGTCCGATCACCGAAGTTAAGCAACGTCGGGCGCGGTCAGTACTTGGATGGGTGACCGCCTGGGAACACCGCGTCACGTTGGCTTACTGTGTCGGATAGAGTGTTGAAAACACCGGCTCTTGTACGATCACCGAAGTTAAGCAACGTCGTGCGCGGTCAGTACTTGGATGGGTGACCGCCTGGGAACACCGCGTCACGTTGGCTTACTGTGTCGGATAGAGTGTTGAAAACACCGGCTCTTGTACGATCACCGAAGTTAAGCAACGTCGTGCGCGGTTAGTACTTGGATGAGTGACCGCCTGGGAACACCGCTACACGTTGGCTTACTGTGTCGGATAGAGTGTTGAAAACACCGGTTCTTGTCCGATCACCGAAGTTAAGCAACGTCGGGCGCGGTCAATACTTGGATGGGTGACCTCCTGGGAACACCGCGTCACGTTGGCTTACTGTGTCGGATAGAGTGTTGAAAACACCGGCTCTTGTACGATCACCGAAGTTAAGCAACGTCGTGCGCGGTTAGTACTTGGATGAGTGACCGCCTGGGAACACCGCTACACGTTGGCTTACTGTGTCGGATAGAGTGTTGAAAACACCGGTTCTTGTCCGATCACCGAAGTTAAGCAACGTCGGGCGCGGTCAATACTTGGATGGGTGACCGCCTGGGAACACTGCGTCACGTTGGCTTACTGTGTCGGATAGAGAGTTGGAAACACCGGTTCTCGTCCGATCACCAAAGTTATCGTTGGGCGTGGTGAGTTTTTGGATGGGTCCGCCTGGGAAACCCGCATTATATTGACTTTATCTTATATTTTTGAAGTTATACCTCTTGTTGGTGCGTTAGGGAGAAATGGTGAGAGTAAATTTTTACGATGCGCGCGCACGCCGTCACGAAAAACCGACACCCTGAAATTAGCTATAGTCAACATTTTGTTTCTTTGTATTTGTTGTTTGTATTTCTTTGTATTAAAACTTTCAATGTATTAAATATCTGTTTTTTATTGTTAGTGTCGTTTTTTCTACAAACGTAGAATAAGGCGAAAGATAAAAATTTTTGAAAAGATTTTTATCTTGTTACGCCAAAGAAGTATAACTTCTAACGCGTGTAGATAAGTACACACAAACTTTTTTTTTAATTAAAATGTTTTCTTATACTACAAAACTGTCACTTATATCGTGTTTCTCTACGACCTGCCCTGTTCTTTTTTCTTATAATTATGAAATTATAGGAACTGAGTAATTTAAAATACATTAATGCATTTTTATGAAACAATGTCCATAATAGTGTCGAACAGCTGTTCATTACAGTATAAGGTTATTTCAACTCAACGGGTGGTAATTTGAAGAGATGTCTAACATTTTTATCGATATATCGTAAATTAATTAAACAACGATAGCTAAATAACGTGAATGCTGTGTACTAACCTACTAAGTATTTTAATATAAATATAATGTGTGTGTGCATGGGAGTATATAAATTCAAATAGATAAGCATCATACGCTACCGGTTGTATAGATTTAATACTGAACGCATGGCAAGTTCACTGAAACTTAATACAGATGAGTTATATCATCTCATTATTGAAATGAAGATTCTACAAATAAAAACTGTAGTATACAGGTGTTATGAAATCTTGAAAAATCAAGCTAATATAACTGTATAAGAAAAAAAAACAGATTGCGAAAAAAATGCCAAAAGCAAACGCTCAATAAAGAGCAGTCCTGACGGGGATTACAAAACTACACACAGCCTTTTTAGTGTTTATTTCAAAATCATAAACACTTCATTCAATTTGGGCCCTAATAAGGCACTTAATGAACGTCAAAACTACCACCTGTTCGGAAAACAACTCAGCCATCGAGAAGAACCAGCAACAAACTCGATCTGGTTTAGAATAATAATATATTCTATATAATAGTAATATCACAAACGATTTTAATGGATGCACAGAGATGAGTCAATATAGTCAATAGCCTTTTTT
This sequence comes from Antheraea pernyi, assembly GCA_015888305.1. Taxonomy (NCBI): domain Eukaryota; kingdom Metazoa; phylum Arthropoda; class Insecta; order Lepidoptera; family Saturniidae; genus Antheraea; species Antheraea pernyi. The sequence goes on from MU159016.1 coordinate 851,118, forward strand.
CAAATCAAATCAAAAATACTTTATTCCGTTTAGGCCCTAATAAGGCACTTATGAACGTCAAAGACTACCGCCGGTTCGGAAAACAACACAGTCATGGAGAAGAACCGGCATGAAACTCGATCGGGTACATTTTTTTAACATATATTTCCAATACATTATACAATGCTTTCAGTGGATGCACAGAGAGGAGTCAATTTCAGACATCACTATCATTCACATACTGATCCACTCTATAATATCCTTTTGAAACTAAAACCCGTTTGACATGGCGCTTAAATTTACAGTCCGGCAAATCGGTAACATGCTTTGGGACTTTATTGTAGAACCTAACACTATTACCTAAAAAACTATTACTGGTTTTGCTAAATCTGAAACATGGGACCACCAGTTTATTACAGTTTCTAGTATTTAGATTATGCCGGTCTTTTACTAAATTCAGTTTTTCAAAGTTATTCCGGACATACATTAAATTATCAAGAATGTATTGGGAGGGCAGAGTCAAGATACCGAATTCATTTTCACTGTTATTTCTATCTCTGTGTGTTTTATGGTTTATTGTGTTACTTGAGTTATTAAAATGTTGATGTGAGTTTTCGTGTAGAGATATGTAATTGTGTTATTTTTTTATATAAATCAATTTCTGCTATCTAAAAATACATTCTTATATTACGTATAGATAATCCTAAAATTTATATTGTCGGTATTTATTAGGTATCGAGTTCATACCTTATCGATATTAATAATATCGACTACTGTACGACTAACTCAGTAGGCGTCACTTGAAGCATGTATTTTATTGCTTTTTCTAACCCAGTAAAGGGTTGTTCAACTTGTCTCCTTGCATTGTATATTCTTTTATCTTCGCTTGGGTAAATTTACTACAGTGGATTGTAGTTATAACCTACCAGCATTGTATAGGGTTCATACTGGGAGTAAAAGGGGTGTATCATCTCGGCTGATTTTTTAGGACCAGATCTCAAAGTGGCAGATAATGCTGTTAAATATACAGCCGTTTTTTTTTTAATTATGACTTTGCATTATATAATTTATTATTGTTTAGTCTATTGTCCAGTGTATCATAAGGTCTACATTTATTTGTATTGAATTTAAACCCTTTTGGACAGTCCAGTGGTAAACTAAAAAACAAATCGGGGAAAAATCTAAAACTCTTGTAAAATATTTTTAACACGTTTTATGATTAAGTTCTATTTGAAAACATAAACTCGAAGATGAACAAAAATATACATTTTTTTTTTAAATTATAGTACGGCTGTACTGTGCCTGATCGTAAGCACGGTACAATCCAAAAACAATGGCGACGTGAGACTCAATCCATCGCCGGTCGCCCCTGTAATGCCGGTCTGCGAAAAGCTGGATATGCACAGGCTGATCCCGAAACGCGACCCGCAGAAGCGAATCACTATGACGGGCTTTTTCGCCATATACATGGTGGTTGCGACCCAGTCAGGCTGTAAAACCCTACCACCCCGCTTTCACCATTGCCTCGTTCGTTATTCAGCTGGGTGCGCCACGTGCAGGTAAGGTTGGCTTGGGTGTCTCAAGTCTTACATGTTATTTGATACCCTTTACACCCCGAAAGACGTGACCCACTTATTAGACGCACCTTTGTGTTCTGATATGAAACTCTATTATAAAGCTAAAGAGATAGTTTTTTTTAACACGCTTATCTCAATAACTACTGGTCCAATTTGAAAAATTCTTTCAGTGTTAGATAGCTCATTTATCGAGGAAGGTTATTATCTCTGCAACGTTTCAACCAATTTCAGTGTGATCTTTACAACTAGATAGATTATTAGTAGGTGGGAGAGCCACGCTGAAGCTATTACTGGTTTCAGCACGAATGTGTCGGTTCGCCCGAGGTACTACCACCCGACGCACATAAACACCGACGTGAAGTAATAGTGTTAGCATTGTTATTTGAATGAAGAAGGCGTTACTTTGCGGAAATCCATCATTATATTATATTATCCGATGCGAGCAACATCAAGACTCGGAAGAGTCAACATCGATCTGAAGATGCTCCGTGAAGGAGCGAAACACGTGTTATCGATTGTCGTGATTACACGTCAATCTGCAACATACTTTAATTAATTTATTGATAATTTATTATAATATTTATATTGGTTAATTATATATTGTTAATTGATGTATATTGTTATTTGATGTATATTGTTAATTGATATATATTGTTAATTGATATGTATTGTTAATTAATATTTATGTGTATAAGTGATATATTGATTAATTGATTTGTTTTATGTTGCAGTCAGACGTAGTAGAGTTCCATCGATTACAGGCGGAAGTGCAAAGTAGCGTCTACTCTAATATAGCATTGTTATGTTTCCCCCCAAACACAGGCTGTCAATACACTTGCGACTCCCCTGGTGTTGTTAGTGTCTATGACCCACCTGTTACTTTGCCTCCTATGACATCAAAAAAGGGGATTTTTAGACGATAATCTAGTATATATATTTACGCTTTTCTTTGGGATGATAGCAGTAATCTTTAAACTTACGACAGGTAAATTAGAATTAAAAAACAAAATACAGCGCACAAACTATTGAAATACAGTGATTTATATTAAAAACAAGAGTCAAGTCACGGACATGAGGTAGTTTTAAATAAACTGATGGTAGGTAAATTCATAGAAATTTATTATTCAGTACAATTTCTATTTAACCGTTGCCGAGGAACGTTCTTGGTAATTTCATATTTCGCCGTTTCGACGAAATTTCATAATTGGGTTTATAAATCGTCTATCAGTTTCAAAGTATAATAATAAATAATACAGGCCTGTAAAAGTCTCACTGTTGGGTCAAAGACTTCTTCACGTGGTAAGGCACAGGTATAATTACCACTCCAGCCTACAATATATGGACGATTGCAAATTGCGATAAATCTACAATTATATATTTTTTTAAATTTCTAATATACTAGCTGGCACTTGCGGGTATCGCTGTGCATTAAACAAAATTTTAAATAAAAAAATTGTCAATCAAACTTTTTTTCGGATCGTAGGTATTTATCTGAAAATTTGTGAAAAATTATTCAACTTGGAGTATTAAAATCGCGTTTTTAATTTTGACTTAATGATAATGGGAAATCAATAGTATACAAGATTCTAACGTTAGAGTATGGAATACACAATAAATTTTGGGGTGTAAGGGGTGTCAAATAACATCTAAGACTTGAGACATCCAAGCCAACCTCACCTGCACGTGGTGCACCCTGCAGAATAACGAACGAGGCAATGGCGAAAGCGTGGTGGTAGGGTTTTACAGCCTGACTGAGTCGCAACCACCATGGATATGGCGAAAAAGCCCGTCATAGTGATTCGCTTCTGCGGGTCGCGTTTCGGGATCAGCCTGTGCATATTCAACTTTTCCCAGGCCGGCATGATAGCGGCGGCCGGCGATGGACAGTGTGTCACTCTGTGGTCGCCATTGTTCTTGGATTGTACTGTGCTTACCATGAGGCACAGTGCAGTCATTTTGCCGTGTTATTATAAAAAAAATACAATCATTCAAATGTGCGCATGTTAAAAAATGAACACAATATTTATTTATATCATTGAATCATTTTTAATTGAGTCATGGGCGCCGCCATCTTGGCCTTGGCTGCACTGCCGAGCGCCTTTCACTTTACACTTACTCCGCGTCCGAGCGCCGGCTGTAATGCGATATGCGATAGACCGACGAAACATGAGGCGATGGAAAAAAAAGTTACACTTTAATATCAATGACATCCAAAACCCATTCTGTGTAGAGGGTATGTCTCATTGTTCTCCAATACCCGAAGGTAAGCGAGACACTGCTCTCGCTATATTCGACACAGTGTTTACCCCCACCACTGCCACGTCACAGAAAAAGGTTGCGGATTAGAATTTCAAAGCCATTCCATATGAATGTTCACTTCAAATTGCACACGAAATTCGATACGGGCTACTTTAAAACCCTATTGCTTCTCAAGGTCGGTATAGCATCCGTTATTTATTCGTAACGAGTTCGTATACAAAATATAACAATATTATAATTATTTTCGATTGATTGCTTTTAAAGGCATGGGATTGAAATATATTGCAGTCCAGTGAAGCTGTTAAGGCCTTGCTAAGCCAATAGCGTAGGCATTTCGAAAAAAAATGTCGTAACCCAACCGATTATGGCTTATAGCGGTAAAAGTCAATTTCTTCTTTGGCTTTTGCAATTGGCTACAATTTCATCAACAATTAAACACTGATGTGACATAAATGGTGTTTATATGAAGACTTTAGAGTCCAGCTGTCAGATCAGATGTATATTTACTTACAGACAGTTTTATACCTTGACGCTGACATCTAAATTCTTGTGATCTAAAGTGTGTACTGTGTGTACAGCATTAAGTGACGTTATACTGTTTTGAATGTAGTAAATATTCAACACATTTAGCGTCTCAAATAAATATAAAATATATTTGTAAAAAATGTCATAAAAGCATGCCGTGTAAAATATCCCTGTATAAATCAGAGACATTGAAATACTCTATATAGGAATAGAGTATACAATTAAAATTGTAGATGACATCTAGTTGCCAATTGTCAACTGTTTTTACCAACTATAATTTGTCAATTTAATCTCGCCAAAATGTGTTGCCACTAATGACTAACGATGAGATACAGTAACAAACAATGAGTCCCATGCGAAACCTCAACGTTTCGCGAAAAGAGTTTTATGCTCAGTTTCTATGCGTGATCGACCCAAAATTGAAGAGATCCGTAGAAAAATCAATGACATGTTGCCACTAATGACTGACGATGAGATACAGTCAATAACAATGAGTCTCATAAGAAAGCTCAAAGTTTTGCAAAAAGAATTTTTATGTTTACTTTCTATGCGTGATCGACTCAAAATTGAAGAAATCCGCAGAAGAATCAATGCCATTGACACAGTCCTAAAAACTGATAGATTTAAGTATCGGACGGCCGTAGTTGTAGAAGAATTTTGAAATGGCAATCATACCTGGAAACAAAAATGAACCGAAGACATGAAAAAGGCTACGGGGAATCCGCTATATGGGTGCAGTATATAAGAACATCATGGAGATTTTTGGGGAAAATTTAAGCAGTATACATCTTTTTTGACTGAATTATTAAAATCATAAAGAAATAAAACGATTAAAGCGTATTTAGATATCTTAAATGTTAATTCAATAGTTAAGCATTCTAGACTCGATTATAAAAATGCAAATTTTTGCATAGAGACTCTATTAAAATCTCTTTTATTTATTAATCTCTCTGGTATGGATAAAGAATTTATATCGGATACAGGTTGGAGCAATTTCAATATCTCGCTCGTATCCTTTGGAAAACTATATAATATACTTTTTATGTACAGCTGACAGCAATAATATTGGGTACTTTATAGTCTCGCTTCTTGAGCCAAATTCCAACGGTATACCTATCGTCCGGACGTATTGAAAATTACGAACATAAATCTTTACTGACTTATTAAAGCAAATAAACAATAGATAAGCCATTCCTTATTTTTGAAGTGAAAAGTTGTTTAGGCACGTTGAGCAGTTTTAAATAGGAATTAAATTTATAATTTCACGCCATGACATGCCAGTAAGCATGACCGACCGTATTGTGCTAGTGCGGCTTGTGTCAAACTAGCGACGTATAGTATAGGAGCCTGTGTACATCTAATATGGATATTTTGTTTTTATTTATTTTATTCATTTTATGGAAGATTTACAGCTACACTTGTACATTAGATTAAAAACACTAGATCTAAACACTGCCAATTACAAATCACCACCGACAACAACTTTTCTTTACATTGTAATATATTGGTAAGAAGTAGTACGGGGTGTTGGACAACATTATAAAAGGAAAAGTAGCCACAAGTCATTTAGCCGATTGATGTGTATCCGACGAATAATGACTATTTAGGTGGGAGAGTATCTAAATATCCAGCCATCACTCGCCGAATTATTTCGTCATCAGACATCTTATCGTCGTGCTGCTAGTACAGAACAAATCAATATCAAGCGTGGTGGTAAGTTTATTGAATTTAACAGGTGCACGCAAAAAAAAAGGAATTACGTCGATGATAGTAACAGCTGACGCTTTGTTGAGAAGAGGTCGCCGTCTAAGATTTAGCTGGTTGCTGCGCAGATAGATTTTGGTTAATAGCTCTGGGTTGTCAACCGCACCGTTAGCTATATTTGTTAAATAGGTTACATCGTTAATATTCCTTCTGATTACAAAAGGTAACTACATTTTATAGTCAAGGTATCGCAAGAATCTCTTTTGTATGTTTTCAATTATATTAATGTAGACGTTATATTGCGGATTCCAAACCTGCGACGCATATTCTAGGTTACTACGTACGAATGAACAACATAGAATTTTTATGGCTTTTTAGGTTTATATTATATTACAGTTTTAGGTATTATTTCTAACAGTCGTAACGACGTATTCCAGAAATTATAAACTTCAGAGAAACCCGAGAGTTTATCAGAGTAGTTGCTATTCCATAATCCGTACTACGTATAAAATGCACACATATGTAAAGTTCTACAGAACAGTTTAACTAGCACACGTATCGCAAAAGGTTTTCCCGATACGCTATCGTTTTTCCCGGAATCCAATAATCTCGGAACATTAGCGTGAGGCAAAAGCGACGCGACGAGCGTATACATTTTGTATTGATTTGCATATTTATACATATAGTGTATACAAAGTTACTTACTACGGTAATTCTTATTATTTGTATTTAATGAATACGTTAAATAAACTATCATCTTTTTCTTGAAATAGTTCTTAATATTTCAGTTTTAATTATGCCATATTTATTTTCTATCATAAACTAACATTTTATGCATAATGCCTGTACAATATAATTTCAATGTTTCATATTTGCCAGGCGTCCTGCGTGCGGGGGACAGCGTCGCATTCTGGCTACGGAGTTAGGGGGAGTTTTGTCGCTGACGAGTGTGGTTTCGGTCATGCAGCGAACATGTGTGGCGTGCGATGGCTTCCTTCTGCGAGGAGGCGATTTGCTCCACTCCTCCCGTCACCGTGGCCGGATCAGAGGGGATGGGCCGGGGGGCATCTCCTCATTGTACAGGTCCAGCTGACTAGGGGAGGCAGCTGGTGTGTACCTAGTCCGTCTCCTTATTATGATGTAGGAAGGTGGCCGCCGGGCGGACCGTTGGGGCGGCTATCCAAGGTGATAGGTGATTAGCGTAGGACGATCCCTTGCCGTCCCAACAATACGGTCTGTCGGTACACCGTGGGGTTTTAGTCAGTGCGAGTTGGACTTAACCCACTCTCTCCTCCGGGAGGGAAATTATGGATACGCTATCCATAATAGATTTCCCTAAGTTAATAAAAAAACAAAAAAGACGTCCCGTGAAGCTAGATGGTAGAGCCATGCTGAAGCTATTACTCATTTCAGCATGAATGGGTCGGCTCGCCCAGGTTAGTACCACCCTCTCAAAGATAACCGACGTGAAGTAATAATGTTTGCATTGTTGCATTTCGTTCGGATAGTGAGAGCACCGGAGGCCCACATCCCCTCCCCCCTTCCGCATTACCCGTTTCCCTCCAAACACATGCTGGCAATGCACTCATGGCTCCCCTGGTGTTGCTTGTGTCCATGGACGGCAGTGATCACTTAACATCGGGTTACAGGTAACATTCACGCCTGTTCGTTTGCCTCCTATGATAAAAAAAAGACATACAATTTTTTTTAATTATTCAAAAGTGTACAATTACAATTTCATTAATTAAAAAAAAAACCAGTGTAAAAATAATTAATCCCCCTCATTCCACAAACGTCTTAAATTTCAAAGACTAGAAAAATTACAGTACCATTTATTTACTCTCGAGTTGCTCGCTCTGTTCGGTCATTAATTATTTGTTCAGATCGCCTTGCAATTTATAAACTTTTCTCTTTGGATTAATTATGGGTTGTTATTTATTTTTAAACTCTTATTTTATCTTTATCTCTTAGCCCATACAATTCTATTCATCATCATCAGCCTGTAAGGGGTGATGGGGTGTAAGGGGTGTCGAATAATATCGTACGACTTGAAACACGCAAACCAACCTCACCTGCACGTGGTGCACCCTGTTGAATAACGAACGAGGCAATGGCGAAAACGGGGTGGTAGGGTTTTACAGCCTGACTGGGTCGCAACCACCATGTAAATGGGGAAAAAGCTCGTTGTAGCGATTCGCTACTGCTGGTCGCGTTTCAGGATCAGCCTGTGCATATCCAGCCTTTCGCAGGCCGGCATTACAGCGGCGACCAGCGATGGATAGTGTGTCACTCGGTGGTCGCCATTGTTTTTGGATTGTACTGTGCTTACCATCAGGCATAGTGCAGTCAGTTTGCCGAGTCACAATAACAAAAAGGGAGAGAATCAATGCAGGGCCGTAGGCCTCTTCCTAAAGGGGCGCATAGTCACCACGCCAGCCCACGACGTATTGGCTATTTCAAACACTGAGAAATCCACAGTTCTATATTTTTCCCACATATAGTAGTACTACAAGACCATTCCTCAGGTTGAGGTTTCCTCACGATGTTTTCCTTCACCGTCAGCCGATAGTTTTACCAATTTAAATTAGTAAAAGTACGCAAATTCCAAAAAATTCGTTGGTATCTGCCGGGGTTCGTACCTGCGGACATCTAAATAATATTCCACTCGTCAAAACACTAGGCCACCACGATTATTCTTAAATTTTAATTTGAACATTATCTCTTAACCCATACAATTCTATTACCAATTCTAAATGATGTCAATTAAATTATAATTTAACTAGTGGGCCCGGCGGATAAAAAACCTTGACAAATCATATACCCAAACCTTCCTGATGAATCACTTTATCTACTGGTGAAAATCGCATGAAAATCCGTTCCGTAGCTAATGAGTTTATCACGAACAGGCAAACAGACGTGGCAGAGGACTTTGTTTTATAATATGTAGGTATGCATGTATTTTGTCACGTTGTTCATATTACTAAAACACTGCCATATAGTGAGTTCAAGCACCATGTCAAGCGGGTTTTAATGTCTAAAGGCTATTATAGGGTGGATCAATATGTGAACGATGGTGACGTCTGGAAATGAAACCCCTCGCTGTCCATCCGCCAAAAATGAATGCAACTATCTATGTTTCTAAAAATACGTATGATGAAAAGATAAACCAGATCGAGTTTGTTGCCGGTTCTCCTCGATGACTGGATTGTTTTTGGTAGCTTTGACGTTTATAAGCGCATTCTCGGGGCCTAAATTGATTTGATATGACTGTAAATAAAAAAAGACATTGGTACGTAATAATAACAAAGCATTGTGATAAATCCGACACAGTGACCTTGTTTGTCACCCATTATTATAAATACAGTAAGGGGGCACGGCGAATACCTTGCCGCCCCAACAATTACAGTCTGTCAGTACACCGTGGGGTTTTAGTCCGTGCGAGGCGGAGATAAAACCCTCTTCCCCGCGGAAGGTTGGCGTATCCATAAGGGATTTCACATATAAATAAAAAAGGAGGCACGGCGAACGTTGCCTGCCTTGATAATGAAATAATCTTAAAAGTCAACCGTAGCGACATCTACATGTCCTATTATGGAACTAAATCATTCTTGAATCTATCTGAAGTCTGTCCAACCATTTAGGAGGAGTTCAGTTATATACACACGGATAGAAGATTTATATATATGTATAAAGATTTGTGTTACAAATCTTACAAAAGCCTTTAGCAATTAAACAAGTTGTATCCAAGACAAATATGCTAAATGGTAGCGAAGATAGTCACTAATTTCTTTTTTTTTATAATAGGAGGCAAACGAACACGTGGGTCACCTGATGTTAAATGATCACCACCGTCCATAGACACTAGCAACAACAGGAAAGTCGCAAGTGTTTTGCCAGCCTGTATTTGAGGGTAGGGGACGAGAGGAGAATAGGAGGAAAGGTGGGCCCGGCGTTCTCACTGACCGAACGAAACGCAACAATTTAAACACTGTTACTTAACGTCTGTGTTTCTGTGGGTCGGGTGGTAGTACCCTGGACGAGCTGACCCATTCATGCTGAAACCAGTAATAGCTTCAACGTGGCTCTACCACCTACAAATAGCTCTCTTTTTCAATTGTATTGTGCTTCCATTAGGCACAATGCCGTCACTACGCCGTAGTAATATAAAAAAAAGTATTTAAATATAGCTTTATCAGTTTAATATAACTTATCAGTTAGTCTATGCATTTTGGTTGCTCAATCAGAAGTGGTTTATCTTATCGCTTGTATGAATTTTATTGATCAACACGATTCAGTGTATATGAGAAATCTGTTTATTCAGTAACATTGGAAATGTTTATTTTTTGCACTGACTACGTTATTAGCGTGGCAGGCTTTTGCAGATTCACGGGATTACTAAGGGCTTTAGGCACTCAGCTGCTTTTATTTGGCAATCAGCTCAAGAGTGCACGGCACATGTCGTCTTGGGTTGTTGCGTAGGTTACGCAACATCGCGAATCTAAGTTAAATTAAAATAACTATTCATACATATAGGAATTAGTGAGATACACATGTGTCATTCATGAATTCATTAATGTATGCCGTATCTGAGAACTAAGCCAAAATAAATTAACGGCGGGTTACCTGATGTTAAGTGTTCACCGCCGTCCATAAATACTAGTAACATCAGGGGAGTCGCAAATGCGTTGCCAGCCCGTGTTTGGGGGGAGGGAGACACCGGGAGGAGAGAGGGAAGGGAATGGAAGGGGTGCCTCCGGCGCTCTCAATGGGCGATTGAAACGCAACATAACAACTGTTACTTCACGTCGGTTTTTTTGTGAGGGGGGTGGTACTACCCCGGACGAGCCGACCCATTCTTGCTGAAACCAGTAATAGCTTCGGCGTGACTCTACCACATATGTGCACTTATGTGGGGTTGATCTGTCATTTTGCCATATATTATGGTATGGCATTTGAAACAATGATAGCTATAGAGAGGAGGCCTGTGCCACAGACAGAAGTGAAAACTCAAAACAATGATATAACTATGTTCGCTTTTTAATTTTTAGATTAATTGTAGTGTTAATTATTTAAATATCATTAGTTTAGTTACATTCACATTAGTATGGTTTTCACATGAATTGGGATTCGGAGAAATAATTATAGATATATATATTTTTATTGTAGCACGGCAAAATGACTGCACTGTGCCACAGTGCAATCCTAAAACAATGGCGACCACCGAGTGGCATACAGTATCCTTCGCCGGTCGCCGCTGTCATGCCGGCCTGTGAAAGGCTGGATATGCACAGGCTGATCCCGAAACGCGACCCGCAGAAGCGAATCATTATGACGGGCTTTTTCGCCATATTCATGGTTGTGACCCAGTCGGGCTGTAAAACCTTATCACCCCGCTTTCGCCATTGCCTCGTTCGTTATTCAGCAGGGTGCTCCACGTGCAGGTGAGGTTGGCTTGGATGTCTCAAGTCTTCGATGTTATTCGACACCCCTTACACCGCAAAATATATTATTATAATGTTTATTAACCAATCAAACATAGGATGAGTTGCAAAATATCAATATTACATATACACAGGCCGCTATACTACGCGTCGCTATTCTAACTAAAGCCGCGTAATACGCTTGGTCATGCTTACTAGCATGTCATGACACAAAATCGTATAAGTTTATATCCTACCAAAAATACCGCTCAAACAAGTTTTCACTTCAAAAATTATATACTCGATCACTTACTCCTATGAATGGGGTGAGAGTAAATATTTTAAAACGACCCTGAAAAACCTTTTTCATGTAAGCGTAGCATGAGAGCGCCGGAACCCGAGGTCTAATTGACCTTAATGAGAAATTATAAGCACGGTATATTTTTATATTACACTGGCTATCGACCCCGACTTCACCTGGGCGTAGCAACGAAGCATATGCAACCAAATTATACATTTACAGCACGATCGTATAATCTAACAAAATTAGTAACAAATGAAGTCGCTTCCGCTGTCTGTTCCCATAGATCTTTTAATACAGTTTTCAGCAATAGATATAGTGATTCAAGAGGAAAGTTTATATGTATAACACATACATATTATAGTATTTTATTTATTTAGGTTACCAACAAAGTCAACATCACTACATTATATTAAAATACAGTAAAATGTACAGTTCAACATTTTTGCTAGATATGACCCTATTTACAGGCAACAACGACATGCATATAAAAATTATGAGAGCATAATATAATTTAAATAATTAACAAGTTAAAAATTACAATATGAAGTAATACAATGAATTATAAATGAACACATAAAGAATTGAAGAATTATATAAAATTAAAATTATAAAAATGATTCAGAAAACTGAACAAGTTCGAATTGTAAATCATAATCGGTTTCATTTTTTAATCATTAAGAGCATATGATTTCTTAATATCCGTAATGGTTTCGAAGAAAATATCAGTGTTACTTGTAGTACTCTTAGATGCAACGTTATATCTCATTAGTCTATTTAATGGGGAGAAGTGGCCCAAAATCGTGCGAGATCGTTTTTCATAGAATAGTTTGTAATTGCCTGATGGCGGTATCTGAGAAGGTAACGTAATACACACTTGTGATAGTAGTAGTGGCACGTCCAAGATGCTATTTACCAGTTTAAATAAAATTAGTAGACAAATTAGTACTCAAAATTCAAAGATTTTTAATGTGATGTCGTAGAAAACATATTTTTCTGCGCTTAAATCGCAAACGCTGGCTAAATCTTACGAGATAGATTGTACTCCGGAATTGTATATCTTAAAAAGATCGATAAAAAGTCCGCGATTGTATATATTTATCTCTCAAGGATAACCCACAGTAACCATTTTTATCTTTTAACAAAAATAATCATGTGTTATTTATACAAATCTCAAAACCTACTGAGCGGATTTTCACGCGGTTCATTGTAAGTTCTGTTAACTAGTAGATAGAGTTATTTACGAGAAAAACTTAGGTGTACACTTTGTCACATTTTTTTTGAAGTTATACTTCTTTCGGCGCGTTAGGGAAAAATGATGAAAGTAAATTATTACGATGCGCACGCACACCGTCACGAAAACCGACACCCTGAAATTAGCTATATTCAACATTTTGTTTCTTTGTATTTCTTTGTATTAAAACTTTCAATGCATTAAATACCATTTTTCTATTGTTAGTGTCGTTTTTTCTACAAACGTAGAATAAGGCGAAAGATAAAAATTTTGAAAAGATTTTTGTCTTGTTACACCAAAGAAGTATAGCTTCTAACGCGTGTACATAAGTACACACACAATTTTTTTTCTATAATTGATTGAAATATAACAATAATTGTTATATGTTTCGGAAAAGTCAAACTGCGTGGGAGCTTTTGTCGAAAACACTGCCTAATTCGTTTGAGATATAAGAAAACAATTGAGATAATAAACGCCACAGACGAAGTTGCGGGAATGGTGTGTGGTAGTACCACCCTCTCATAGAAAACCGACCTGAAGTAACAGTGCTTGCATTTTTGCGTTTCGTTCGGTCAGTGAGAGCGCCGGAGGCCCACCTCGCCTCCCCTCTTCTCCTCACCCTCTCCCTCTCCCTCCCCTAATCTCTTCCCCCAAAGGGTGGCAACGCACTTGCGACTCCTCTGGTGTTGTGAGTGTCCATGGATGGTGGTGATCACTTAACAGCAGGTGACCCACCTGTTCGTGTTTGCCACTTATGATATAAAAAAAAAAATGTAATGTAACTGAACTTCGTCAATCTGACAATTCTGTCAATGTTCTTGAAGATTTCTGTACTGTCTTACATTTATATGAGAGCTCATTATTTATTTTATTTTTGTCAACCAATCTTCTAGTAGATTATTACTGTCCTTGTCGAGTAGGTTATAGTATATTGCAAGTTTCTTGCGATCACTTCAAAACTTCGTCTATTATATCCCGCCCATTTTTTTTATGTCATAGGAGGCAAACGAAGAGGTGTGTCACCTGATGTTAGTGATCATCACCGTCCATAGACGCTAACAACACCCGAGGAGTCGCAGTGCGTTGCCATCCTGTATTTGTTGGGAATGGGGAGTCGGAAGAAGTGAGGGGAGGTGGGTCTCCGGCCCTCACCCTGGACGGGCGCTGGCATTTCGAACCCCATTTCGCGGGGCTCTGACCTCGAATTTCTGGGGCGGCGGCGGCGCTCGGCCGGTTGCTCCCCAATATAGGGGGGCCGGGTGCCGGGTGCCGCCGACTATACATGGGAGTCGTGCGGGCGATGGCCGCCTACGGGCCACCGGTGTGGGCCGACGCCCTCAGTCCCGCTAACGTGCGCGCGTTACGTAATGCGCAGCGCACGGTGGCACTGAGGGCAATTCGGGCATACCGCACGGTGTCCTCGGCGGCGGCCTTCACGCTCGCCGGCTCCCTGCCCTGGGAGCTGGAGGCGGGTGTTCTCGCCGCCGTGAATTGGTACACGAAGGACACGTTGGAAACGAAGTGGGGAGCCTCTGGCTCCCAGGGAGGTAGAGGTGGAGAGACGGCGTCTCAGGCAGGACGCCGTCGAGAGGTGGATGCAGGACCTGGCGGACGCGCGCTTCGGTACGTACACCGTTGACACCGTCCGCCCGGTCCTGCGGGAATGGACAGGGAGGAAGTGGGGCTCCCTGACGTTCCGTCTGGTGCAGGTGCTGACCGGCCACGGGTGCTTCAGTTGGTACCTGCACCGGATCGCTCGCAGGGAGCCGACCGCCGTCTGTCACGAATGCGACGCTGATGAAGACACCGCGCAGCACACGCTGTCTGAGTGTGCTGCGTGGGAGGGAGAGCGCCGCATTCTGGCGGCGGCGGTAGGGGGGAATTTGTCGCTGCCGAGTGTGGTTTCGGCCATGCTCGGCAGCGAAGAGGCGTGGCAAGCGATGGCCTCCTTCTGCGAGGAGGTCATCTCGCAGAAGGAGGCGGCGGAGAGGGCCCGCGAGGTAGATCCTCTAAGTGGCCCTCTCCGCCAACGGAGGACCGGCGGGAGGAGGCGGCGCTTTGCCTAACTCCTCCCGCCACCGTAGTCGGACCTGAGGGGATCAGCCGGTGTGTACCCGGTCTGTCCCTCTATAGGTAGGAGCCCGGCGGTCACATTCCGCCGGGTGGACCGTGGGGGCGGCTATACAAGGTTGATTAGCTCGCTCGATTCCTTGCCGCCCCCACACAATGGCCTGTCGGTACACCGTGGGGTTTTAGTCCGTGCGAGTCGGACATAACCCACTCTCTCCCCTGAGGGAGTGGCGTATCCATAAGGGATTTCCCCACGGCACTCTCACTGACCGAACGAAACACGACAACGCAAGCACTGTTACTTCACGTCGGTGTTTCTGTAAGAGGGTGGTACTACCCCGGACGAGTCGGCCCATCCATGCTGAAACCAGTAATAGCTTCAACGTGGCTCTACCTACTTGGGTATTGACCCACTTCACTTGTGCACAACAAACGAACTATATTACGTAGAACACCACCAATATTACAAAATATAGAGAAAACTAATGCAAGATTATGAATCATTACATAGTATAAAAGAAAGTCCTCTACCCCGCGTCTGTCTGTCTGTCTGTTCGCGATAAACTCAAAAACTACTCAACGGATTTTCATGCGGTCTTTTTTTTATTGTCACACGGCAAAATGACTGCACTGTGCGTGATGGTAAGCACAGTACAATCCAAAAACAATGGCGACCACCGAGTCACACAGTATCCATCGCAATGTGCAAAGCTGGATATGCACAGGCTGACCCCGAAACGCGACCCGCTGATTCGAATAACTTTGACGGGCTTTTTCGCCATATACATGGTGGTTGCGCCCCTGTCAGGCTGTAGAACCCTACCACCCCGCTATCGCCATTGCCTCGTTCGTTATTCAGCAAGGTGCACCGCGTGTAGGTGAGGTGCATCTTCACCAGTAGATAAAGTGATACATACTACTGATTTATCTAATATATAAAAATCTCGTGTCACGGTGTTAGTGTAAAAAAAATCTCCGAATCTATATATTTAATATAATTATTCTAGGTTAGCTACTTATTTTTCATCCCTGGACATCTTTTTTTTTATTAAGAGGTTACTTAAAGCACTCTCGGACAAGTATCAGCTAGTATTTAATATATAATTAATATAAATATATTTGGTAGGTATGGGAATAGGTTGCAAAGTATATTTCATACCGCTAGGTGTTTAGAGTGTAGACTTTTTTTTATTGCTATTTTTTTTAATCCTTATTTTAAAATACCTATGTATAACCCCAAATGTTCACCCTCCTACCCCACCCTCCCATTTCTTAATCGCGATTTTAATATTTATGCAAGAATTATATCCAAACAATTTAACGGTCGTTCGTATTTTAAACAGAACAAAATCATTTATTGTTTTTGAATGACAGATGGCGTTACGTCCACTTCATAGAAATTTCTTTCACATATGTATAGGTAATTTACTTTATGTGAGTTCCTGAATTCTTTGGTTTCACAATCGGAAACGGTGGGTGTCGCTCTAATCGGGATTTAGGATTTGTAAGATTTTTTCCAATTCGTAAATACAATTGGAACCAATAGGTTACCTTCACGCAGACGAAGTTGTCGGCTAGTAGTTAGCTAGTATTTATATAGATTTAAGTACTTGTTAGTACTTTGGAGAATATTTTATGAAATTATTCTAATATCAGGTTACAATTAAAACTACTTGTAATGAAACTTCAGGGACTTAAGTTTTCGTTATAAAGAGTTCGCATTATTTATTTCTCTTATCTACTAAGTGAAAACTTCTTTAAGCGCGTTGTGTGATATTTTTGACAGGAGATAAACTTATGACTTCCCGTCATGACTTGCTAATAAGCGTGAGCGAACGTATTACGCTTGCGCGGCTTGCGTCAGACTAGCGTATATCGGCCTGTGTACATCTAACATTGATATTTTGTATTGAAATCATGCAGCCTATAATATGTTTAAATAATTAATAAACTGTATGACATTGGATATAATTATTGCTACAAGAACCAATAGATGTGAAAACCAGACTAAAGTTAATACTTTCAATATACAAATGATTAATTTTAAATATTGTAATTCACACTATAATTAATACTAGCGGGCCCGGCAGATGTTGTCCTGCCCTGATTAAAAAAAAAAAGTGCGTGCGTACAAAGTACACATGTCAGAAGTGAAACTTCTTTGGCAAACTAATTTATAAGTCTTGTTTATATCTATACAAATAAGAAAAAAAAAAGAAGTTTTTTTATTTATTTAATCTGCGTTTACTGCAAATGACGTCACTTCCATCATTCATATCCATCACGCTGGGCAGCAAAGGATGCATATGCCCTAGTCGCACGGACTAAAACCCATGGTACTTTCTTACACCTTTTGGCTGGGGAGCAGGAACTGCCTAATCGACACTACGTCTGCTTCTCCGACAGGTGTTGTCCCCTCCTAAGGGGCCCCCACTGCGGTTTGAGGTGTCAAGATGATAGACCCTCAAGGGAGACTGGATGATAGGCGCATTTGGTTAAAGCGCATTAGTGTTCATTGTGCCTCCCATCAGTTCGACAGGGAGGGGCACGGTCTTGCCTCTTCAGACCACAAATCGGGGCCCTGGTTAGGGGTCAACACTTACCGAATCGGGTAGAAGCACTGCAGAGGTTGTTCCTGCCCTCCCGGCTAAATGGTGCAAGAAGAACACCGAGGGGATTTAGTCAGTAGAAATCTGACATTCTCATCTTTGCCACGCGGCTGCAGTAGATCTTCAAGAGGACTCCCGCGCGAGGGAAAAAAAATGAAAAGTGTGGATGTTAGGCCCCTCTTTTTTACGTATGGAAATAAATCCGTTATGGATACGCCATCCGCTCGGGGAAGAGAGTGGGTTATGTCCGACTCGCACGGATTAAAACCCCACGGTGTATGTCTGCCGCTACAGTTGGGGCGACACGAGATCTCTACAGACTTCGCCGTGCCGAAGAAGAAACTCCGCCACCGAGCCCCGTCCTTGTAAGGAGACAACCAAGTACACATCGGCCGTCTCCTTCGTCCGCCGGACCTGTGCAATGGGAAGATGGCCGCCTGGGAGTAGCATCGGCACAATGTGCCTACACCACAGGCTGAGTGCCCTAAAAGCCCGGTGAAGCTGTGAAGGCCCATCAGGCTGAGAGCGGTTACTCTGGTCCATTGCTACAACCATCCTACTCAGTTAAAATACAATATGCTAGTTAATATTCTACGCTGTCCAACTGTCCTGTTATTACCATATTACGTGCGTGTAAGAGAATTATTAATGATGTCGCGTTAGCTTCAGCCCCGGTGTTTGTATAAATTTATTTACGAGTATTAAGGTACGGTTTTATTATTGCGTGCACGAATTAACCATATTTTTGTATAAAACCTTTGTGTATAATAATTGGTTTATCTATTGAAAAATGTTAATTTTGAAAAGGGTGGAATTATGTGTATCAGGTTTATCATGTAGCATCATCATATCGGCTTATAAAAGCTCTATTGTAAGCCTCTTCGCAAAGGAAGGTATGGTCACAATCACCACGGCAGTTCACGACATATTCGCGATCTCAAACTCCGAGAAATACATCTTATACATAAAATTCTCGTGTCACAATGTTAGTTACCGTACTCCTCTGAAACGGTTTGACCGATTTTTATGAAATTTTATATGCATAGTCAGTAGGTCTGAGAATCGGCTACTATCTATTTTTCATACCCCTAAGTGATAAGGGTTGTCCACCCCTAACATTTATTTTTTGGACATTTTTTTTATATTTTATTTTTTTATAATGAGGCATTAAAAAATACATACATCCCTAAATTTTCACCTTTCTAACACCAACTCCTATTTTTTAATTGTCATTTTAGTAATTAATCGAGTTTCTTACCGGTTCTTCTCGATGACTGGGCTGTTTTCCGAACCGGTACTAGCTTTGACGTTCATAAGCGCCTTCTCAGGTCCTAAATTGAATAAAGAATTTTTCGATTTTGATTTTGAATCATTTTTCATCCCACTCGATAACTGATCAATTATCACTTGGTAAGTTATCCCAGAGAAAGAACTAATTAAAACCAAGTCGTCTTCTTTTTTGTGACTGTCTTTCACTCCATTTCGATTTTTTTTTTTCGAACTGACTACGCTATTGACCAAGAAAGGTCTTAATAGCTTCACCGGACTACTAAGGCGAGCGCTTAAGGCACTCAGCCGATTTTATTTTGACAACTAGCTCAAGGGTGCGCGGCACACCTCGGCTTTGGCCTATTTCGATTAAAATTTCCCTGAGCAAAGCTAACATTTTTGTACAAAAAAAGCCTATTTTATCAATCTTCTATCTATCTATACTATAATAAAACTGTAACAAAGGCAAATCTGTACATTAAATATTTTTTGATAATTTTGTTCGGGGTAGCCTTTGTTATCGATATAAAAGCCAAAAATAATACTTTCACAATTTTTGTCTGCCTGTCTGTCTATCTTTCTGTCCCTGTGAAAACGTATCACTCTGAAAGCACTAAACCAATTTTGACAAAACTTGACACCGTGACTCCAAATATTACAAGGTTACATTTAGGATACTTTTTGTCCCATAAAATGCAGAGAGTTATCCAGGATAACAAAAAACAAAAAAATGTAGTTAGTGTAACAGACTTTTTTTGCGACACCTTAGTACAAGAGCCAGCAACGTTGGAAGAACGAGAATTTTAGAAAAGCTGGTTCTTTAAAATGAAGATACATTATGTTCTTCCAAACAGGATTGAGGATACCTGATAGCCGGTTTACGTTGTGTTTTTTAATGCGCATCATTTTACAGGTCAAAATTTTGATTTCTAAACAATTTTAGGAACGTCTTTTTCAGTACCTTTTTAACACTATTCATAACATGAATTTATCACTGCCAGACAATTTTATTATTGACAATAATGTGCCCGATGGTATTCTTTATAAATAAAATAAATCATGTCAAACAATTTTATTTTTTCCATTGCAAAGAACATTTTATTGTATTAACCGTTATGGTATTGAGATTTCACCGTAAACAATGATAAACGTAGACATATAACTTGGGACTGACGGCATCTTAAATATATGCGTCTATAACAGGCGCTTCCACAATTATCGCTGTCTTTATCATACAGTCAGTGTTGCGCTACACTATAGCTAAGTTATTCTATACATATTATTTTTAATTTACTCTCTTTTATGTCTAAATAAAATATTATTAAAATTACAGCTATCTTAACATGGTTTGAACATACTTTTTTTTATTTACAAAAAATGGCATCGGGCACTTTATTGTTAATAATAAAAATGTCTGCCAAAAATAATTTCATATTTCAGTAGCGTTTCACAGTTAATGAAAAACAAAACATTCTAAATTATATGAAAATCAATATTTTTGCCTGTAAAGGTGCGATATATGGTGGTAGAGCTACGCTGAAACTATTACTGGTTTCAGCATGAATGGGTTGGCTCGTCCGGGGTAGTACCACCCTCTCACAGAATCACCGACGTGAAGTAACAGTGCTTGCATTGTTACGTTTCGTTCAGTCAGTGAGAGCGCCGGAGGCCCACCTCCCCTCCCCTCTTTCCTCTCCCTCTCCCACCCCTAATCCCTTCCCTCAAAAGGGTGGCCACTGATAATATAAAAAAAAATATATGCACTAATAAACGCAACGTTTAACGGCAGGCAGGTAGCCCGCACGCTGTTTGGAAGAACATAAAGATATATAAAAAACTGCAGTCACCATACTATGTTATATTTATACTAATGTTATAAAGAGAGGTAATGTTTCGTTTTCGAGGAATCCTTGGTACCACTAATGTGATTAAAAAAAATCTTTCACTGTTAGAAGATTGAAAGCAGATTTCACGTATACTTTACAAATTCTTATAAAAGAAACAACTAAAAGAAAATGGAAATTTAATGTAGATAAAGTTTAATTTTTACAGTATGTTAAGGGATGAAGTTACAAGGGGTACTGGGAAGACATTTAACGGCAATATATGTAGGTTAATTTTTATTTTCATTTCCTCTCCCTCTCCCACCCCTAATCCCTTCCCTCAAAAGGGTGGCCACTGATAATATAAAAAAAAATATATGCACTAATAAACGCAACGTTTAACGGCAGGCAGGTAGCCCGCACGCTGTTTGGAAGAACATAAAGATATATAAAAAACTAGCTTATTCGAATTCGTTGTCGAAACCGTTGCTAGCTCTTAGACGAATAGTTACAACAAGTGACAGTTGACGTGTCGTGCTCATATCTTTTAAATATTTTTCTTGAATACAATGGAGTGTGAAAAAGTTTTAATACAAGTTGAACATAGTTATGATATCATTCAGTGTTTAATTTATCATTATTTATTTTATGAACATATTTTATCATTTAACTCTATCAACTTGATATTTTATCATGTAAACTATACTGACTGTATAGTAAACGTTTACAGAAAACGAAAAGGAACTCCCTTCCCACTGCATAGACCTCAAGCTTTTTTACATTACCGCCAATATATAGGTTAGTTTTTATTTTAATTGAACCCGGTAGAGATAATGCTACGATCGGGTTGTATACCTATTTTAAAAGATTTTTCACATACCAATTGGGTATATGTTTGAGTGAGTCCCTCGATAGTTTGGATTTACAATTGGAGACGGTAGGTGTGGCTGCAGTCGGGTTTTAGGTTTATTAGTACATTCCATAATACATAATAGTTACTTTCCATTGTAGAAGATGAATCACAATTAGAATTCTGTCAGTACGTGTGTTGTTTCGATATTTAATAAAATTAATTTTCTAAATATTGTTGAGTCTTGAAGTTGTTGGGTTCACGTTTGTGAATCTACGATTAAAATAATTAATTCAGGTGTTTGCAGTCACCATACTATGTTATATTTATACTAATGTTATAAAGAGAGGTAATGTTTCGTTTTCGAGGAATCCTTGGTACCACTAATGTGATTAAAAAAAATCTTTCACTGTTAGAAGATTGAAAGCAGATTTCACGTATACTTTACAAATTCTTATAAAAGAAACAACTAAAAGAAAATGGAAATTTAATGTAGATAAAGTTTAATTTTTACAGTATGTTAAGGGATGAAGTTACAAGGGGTACTGGGAAGACATTTAACGGCAATATATGTAGGTTAATTTTTATTTTCATCGGACTTTTTAGGTAATGCCGCGAACAGGTTCTAGGCTTGTTTTAAAAGATTTCTCACATACCAACTGGGTATATGTTTTAATGAGTCCCTGGATAGTTTGGATTCACAATTGGAAGTACTATATGTCGCTGCGATCGGGTTTAAGGTTTTAAGATTTTTTGCGTTTAAAAATACAATTGAAACCGGCAATAACCGATTTGGTGCAGACGAAGTTGCACGGTTCAGCTAGTAGTTCTGTATTTTCCCACATACTACTACTACTCAAACATTTCTCATGTTCAGGTTTCCTCGCGATGTTTTCCTTCACCGGCAGCCGATAGTGTTACCAATCTAAATTAGTAAATGTATGCGAGCTCGAACCTGCTGACATCTAATTGACATTCCAGCGGTTAACGCACTATATTACTATGAATTTTCGCTTACAGTGTACTCTTACTTTTCTATAAAGTCAATTAATATTCTCACCAATAACACTATCGGCTGGCGGTGAAGGAAAACATCGTGAGGAAATCTGAACTTGAGAAGTGTTCTTGTAGTACTACTGTATGTCGGAAAAATATAGAACTGTGGATTTCTTAGAGTTTTGAAATCGCCAATACGTCGTGGGCAGGCATGCTGATTACGCCCATACCTTCCTTCGGGAAGAGGTTTATGTCCCTGCAGTGGGTTTCATACAGGCTGATGATGATAAAGTTAATTTATTATTTTTTAAATTATTATGATGTTGAACTTCTTTAAGCCGTGTCGCAGCGGTCGCGTTAGTGAAAACACACCTTAAGGGTCATTATACGGGTACATAATTGGCCGCATCACGCCCTCGACCTGTTTAATTAATAATTTTAATGGATTAAAAATGTTTTACGATGCGATATGCGTTTTCGAAAGAGGCGTTGAATTATGAAGTGATTACTTACTTCGCTATATTAAATATAAATGCAATTACTAAATTACATTAGCAAACTATCTTAGACATTAAATAATTTATAAACATAGTTGATCTGGAAGAGACATTCGAATATAGTTTAATTCTTTTATCTATTACTAGCTTACCCGACGTGTTGCTGTAGCTCAGTTATTACATGAGGTGTTTCCAACACTCTATCCTACACAATAAGTCAACGTGACTCGGTGTTCGCAGGCGGTCACCCATCCAAGCCAAGTACTGACCGCGACCGACGTTGCTTAACTTAGGTGATCGGACGAGAACCGGTGTTTCCGACACTCTATCCTACACAGTAAGCCAACGTGACGCGGTGTCCCCAGGCGGTCACCCATCCAAGTACTGACTGCGCCCGACGTTGCTTAACTTCGGTGATCGGGCAAGAACCGGTGTTTCCAACACTCTATCCGACACAGTGTTTACTCACACAAAAAGACTGCCGAGAAGAATTTCATAACACTCAATAATTTTCGCTTAATAAAATTTATTAAGCTATATAATACCAGCTAATATCTGTTAACTTTGCTGTGCATTAAATAAATTTATATTAAAAAAAGTGTGTGTGTACTTATGTACACGCGTTAGAAGTTATACCTCTTTGGCGTAACAGGATAAAACTATTTTCAAAAATGTTATCTTTCGCCTTATTCTACGTTTGTAGAAAAAACGCCACTAACAATAGAAAAAAAGTATTTAATACATTGAAAGTTTTAATACAAAGAAACAAAATATTGACTAGAGCTAACTGCAGGGTGTCGGTTTTTCGTGACGGTGTGCGCACGCATGTGTACTCTCATCATTTTTCCCTAACGCGCCAAAAGAATAATAACTTCAAAAATGCTATAAAATTCATGCAATCATACAGAAAGTAGCATAAAACCATCTACAAAAAAATTTCATCTATGTCATACATAGTTCTATGGCCATACTTTCAGTAGCTTTAATGCAGTTGACTTTCAAAGGAACTATATTTTCATTATCATATAGATATAATAATGTACATGGAACATATTTGAAGAGAGAGAGAAACAAAAATATATCTTATTCCAATGTATGTGGAATAAAAAATCGAATAAATTGTCAATTGTGCAATTTCAAATGAAACCTAAAACCATTTTCAAGAGAAACCTGATAACATCTTTCGTGATAAATATAAGTAAAGAACATAAGAGAAATGAAACGGAATTTTCAACAAAACGTACGTTTCTATTTTTCTTTCAGATCCTGAAAAATTTACGGTTTGCTTTAGTCCGGTAAACAACACTACGTTATTCGACAATTCTCCTTAACACTTCCAAATTAAAGTTCAAAATAGAATGTACTATACCACGAGTTGTTCTCTCGAGGCCGGTACATTTTCACGAGAGACGAAATCACACGGACGGAAAGATATATTCTCTGATATTTGACAAATGTGTCGTGGAATTCCCACGAATATTGTTGTACTCTATAGAAGCGTTGGACCCGGCGGCAACGTTAGAATAACCAAATGAAATAATTTAATTTGAGATAGCAGCTGAAATTACAAAAGCTAAAAACATGTTTGAACTCGACATCACTTAGGGGCGTTACAAAGAATTCTTGATATCTGCCCTGAATTTTAAATCCCACGTCCAGTTATTAAACAACAAAGTTATTTTTTTTTAATATCAAAGGAGGCAAACAAACAGGTGGGTCACCTGATGTTTAGTGATCACCGCCGTCCATAGACACTAGCAACACCAGGGGAGTCGCAAGTGCGTTGCTAGCCCGTGTATGTGAGGAGAGGGAGACGAGGAGGGGGGAGGGGGGACGGGCCTTCGGCACTCTCACTGTCCGAACGAAACGCAGCAATAACCTCGGGCAAACCCATTCATGCTGAGAACAGTAATAGCTTCAACGTGCCTCTACAACCTACCAAATATTTTTTGTTCCAAGTAAAAGAATGACTATATAATTGTTTTCTCACCACATAACCTTAAAATCTACAAGATAACAGTATCCTGAAATCAGCCAAGAATACGACACATTGACCGATTAACAAAATTCGATATTTTCAGCAGATATACAGTCTTAAAATTACACATAAAGGTATCTCTCGTTACAAGTTATGAAATAAATTCGGAAATAATTTGTGCTTTTATAAAATAACAGTTTGTCATTTTTAACCGACTTCAAAAAAAGGAGGAGGTTATCAATTCGACTGTTTTTTTTTAAATGTTTGTTACCTCATAACTTTGGACTGGGTGAACCGATTTTGATTATTCTTTTTTTATTTGAAAGCTGGTACTTCCAGTGTAGTCCCATTTTGGTCTAGTTCCGACAACGGCATCCAGTGCAAAACCGTATAAGTTTTAAATTTGCATTATGTATGTACACGACAAATAGACGAATGACTGAATATCACGCTAACCGATTTCGATGATTAATTTTTTATTGGAAAGGATGTACTTCAAGGGTAGTTTGATGAGAGTTTGGTTAGGTTCTGATTATGGAATCCGTGACAAAGTAAGTAAACTTTCAAGAAACGAGCCTTCTCCTTTCTGAAGGGCCGGCAACGCATCTGTGTTTCCTCTCGTGTCGCAATTGTCCATGGGCGGCCGTGATCACTTACCATCAGGTAACCCGTATGTTCGTTTGCCACCAATATTATAAAAAAAACTCTTCAATTCTTAGGAGCCTATTGTGCTTATGTTCGTTGCTGTGTTGCAACATGACGCAAGCATTGTAATTACATTACTTAAGGTGTATTATATGTGAAGCGATGGTAGCCGAGTTGGTGGTAGAAACTATCGCGGATTATTGATAAGGTTGCATTCGTACCAAATATTACGTTACGTATTGTAATTGTAAAATATATTTATGTACACTAAAAATGGAAAAATAAAGTAAATTTTCTAAAAAAAGTATTAACCGACTTCAATATCAATCAAAAACCCATAAGGCACTAAAAAGCGGAAAATAAATAGTTTATCAAATTAACCAAATTAAATAAAACATATGAATATGTGTGCTACCTAGAGATGTATTGGAAGTCGGTGCCAACCAAACCGAAAATCATATCATCTACAGGTACAAAGTTTAAGTCCACTCTCGCGTCTCTGTAATACAAAAATTTTGGTTGGTACCGACTTCCAGTACATCTCTAGGTAGCACACATATTCATATGTTTTATTTAATTTGGTTAATTTGATAAACTATTTATTTTCCGCTTTTTAGTGCCTTATGGGTTTTTGATTGATATTTAAGTCGGTTAATACTTTTTTTTTTAATTTACTTTTAACACACAAAGAAAAAGATATGTTAATAGTTATATTTTTGGCACCCTATCTTCTAGATTATTACTGTTTACCTTCTATAAGATTACAAGTTTCTTGTGATAATTTCAATGTTCTAACAAGATGGAGGCACCCTTGTTAGAACTTTCCATTGAGTTTTATAGTTTGTAAAGCCACGCTAAAGATATTAGCTATTACTTTCTCTAGCAGAAAACCGACGTGAAGTAACAGTGCTTGCATTGTTGCGTTTTGTTCGATCAGTGCAAGCACCGGAGATCCACCTCCCCTCCCGTTCCCCTTTCAAACCTCAGGCTGGCAACGCACTTGTGACTCCCTTGTTGTTGCAAATGTCTATGGATGGTGGTGATCACTCGCCTGTATGTTTGGCTCCTATGATATAAAAAAAAGCATTTGTGGCATTTTATAATTCATACTCCGTGATATTATTTCCCATCCACTTGTGCACAATAACCGAACTATATTAATTAAACACAAAAAGTTATTACAAAATATAGAGTGAAATAATGTGAGATTATGAATAAAATATAAAATCCACTACATGACAGACTCCAACATCCCGTCAAAAATAAAAATAAAGTTCAACGTACGAAATCATCAAGGTACGAGTCGTGCTCGCTACTTTACGTTTTATTTCACCCTAAAGTTTTTTTTTTTTCGAATTGACTATGCTATTGACCTAGTAAGGTCTTAACAGCTTCACCGGACTACTAAGGCGAGCGATTAAGGCACTCAGCTAATTTTATTTGACAACTAGCTCATAGGTGCACGGCACACCTCGGCTTGGGCTGTTGCCTGATACATGCAATTCGCGATCTATCTGAGCTAACATAAGCTAAACTAACTATTCATACATATATGAGTTGTTGAAACATATATGTGTACTAGGCATACATACCTCAAAAACTCTTATATATATTTCGTATCGGATAATTTTCTAAACTATTTCAGTTTGATAAGGGAAAAGATAAAACCCTTCCACTTGTATGTGTAGCGTGTATGCGCGCACGTGTGTGGAGGTGATATGTGTAATGTTGTCGCAGTGATGTTGTGTCACTGTATCGCGCGAGCAGCGCACTCAAGGGCCTCACCCTTAACGAATTAAGAAATATTAACGATTTCTTTTTTCTCTTAACAATAAATTGTACTGAACGGTCAATCTCAATAAACCGTGATGCAAAAACTGTGTTCGAAACAATTCAATATGAATCAAGAATTCAAAGATAAAGCGTAAATATAATATAACTGTACAAAAACATTTGAAAAGGAAGCTGGTCATTAAAAACCGAGATAAAAATAACATGTCAAATATGGCGCCTATTCTCCACTGAGACCGCTTCAAATATGGCCGCCGTGTATCAGCGGAGCGCACGTTAAGTAGGGTCAATATATATACTAAAATAATGACCGGAAATTTGTTAAGTATATAATAAACATCTGATTATTAGTGAATTTATTTAAAGTTTATTTTACAATTATACAGTATTTATTATATTAATTATGTTATCATTTATAATATAAAAGAACCTCTTTTAGACGCAAATAGAATAATATTCTGAATTAATGATTATTTATTGAAAGTGTTCGGATACCGTGTCGTTCAGCACAGGTTAAGGTTAGCAACCGCATTGTTACCCTACGAATTTGCCTGTTTTTGTGTATCCTGGAAAACATTTGAGGAATGGCCAAGTAAAATTTAGTATTTTTTCCCGGTGGACGGAAGCGATAAATGTCGCTGCAATCAAGTTTTAAGTGTTTTAAGATCTTTTGCGTCTAAAAGTACAATTGAAACCGCTAATAATCGACTTGGTGCAGACGAAGTTGCACGGGTCAGCTAGTAAATATAAAACTTAGCCATATGCTGTCGCTGATTTATTGTAGGCATTATCCAGCTCTACAACTTTTCTCTAGAACTCAATCATATACCTCATAGTTAAGGCAGCGTTCGTAAGACCGTTTTTCTATGACTTACTTTGCAAATTCAACTATCACAAAAAATCTTTTCTTT
Source organism: Antheraea pernyi (assembly GCA_015888305.1). Lineage (NCBI taxonomy): Eukaryota > Metazoa > Arthropoda > Insecta > Lepidoptera > Saturniidae > Antheraea > Antheraea pernyi. The sequence goes on from MU159016.1 coordinate 879,556, forward strand.
TTTCGAGTTAATATATAGCCTATGATACTCACAAATAACGTGGCTTTCTATGGGCAAAAGAATTTTCCAAATCGATTGAGTAGTTCCTGAGATTACCCCCTACAACCTCACAAACTCACAAATTTTACCTCTTTATAATATCAGTATACTCGTAAATAAAAGTCGCGGGCGGCCGTTACTTTAGCACCAAGTATGATTGTGGTCAGTATAACCCTGAGAGTGTTTATACCAAATATCATAATATCCATAGACTATACGTTAATTAGAGTTTACAGTACAATAGAAACTGCGACCAGCGAGTCAATAGGCGGTATTAGCGGTCTGCGACAATGGCTCGCAAATACTATTCAAAATCTCTAACTATACACCAAGTAATTCATAATAGATTTATATGCCATACTGGATTACCCGACAGTCCAGCCCTTTAGTGTTATAAAATAACATCTGGATAGAATAAAATGTATTTATCATTACATAGTATAAAACAAAGTCCCCTACCGCGTCTGTCTGTCTGTTCGCGATAAACTGAAAAACTACTGAACGGATTTTTATGCGGTTTTCACCAGTGGATTAGGTGATTCTTGAGGAAGGTTTTAGTATATAATTTGTCCAGGATTTTTTTATAATTAGGGCGGGACAACGTCTGCCGGGCCCGCTAGTACTCTTATAAATATATGCTCTCCGAAATAAAACTAACCTCGGGTGTAATTTTTTTTTTACTATACGCTATTAGCTTGATGGGCCTTCACGGCTTCATTGAGCTTTTTGGGCGAGCGCTTAAGACACTCAGCCTTATGGCAACAAGCTCAAAGGCAAGGATTAGTGGAATCATGTCTTGGATTGGCGCCTTAAATGTAAAATCACAAATGTCACTAAGGTAAGGTTGCTAATTTAATCATAAATATACGAGTTAGTCGGTGTTCTCTACTAATCCAGGCATGTATTTGGAATCTGACAATTTTTTTTTATATCATAGGAGGCAAACGGACAGTTGGATCACCTGATGTTAAGTGATCACCACCATCCATAGACACCTGCAACGCTGGGGAGTCGCAAATGCGTTGCTAACCTGTCTTGAGGAAGAGGGGGAGTGAGGGAAGGTGCTCTCAGTGACCGAACGAAACGCAATAATGTAAGCACTGTTACTTCACGTGGGTTTTCTGTGAGAAGGTGGTACCACCTCGATCGAGCCGACCCATTCATGATGAAGTCATTAATAGCTTCAGCATAGCTCTACCACCTTCCACAATTTGTCTAAACTGACTAACGAAATTCAAATAATAAGGAAAAAAACAAAAACATTCCACCATATGTGCACCTAATGTATTTATGAGCACGTATGTGGGGGTCATCTGCATTGTGTCTGTTAAGCTAGTCATTAGAAATTCTTCAGTATCACTGTATCGTGCTAGCGCGTAATCGAGGTCTTCATTCCTGGCGATCACACTTTTTTTTAAAATTGTTAACGTGGTGAAATCCCTTATTGATCCACCACCCTCTCGGGGTAGAGAGTGGGTTATGTCCGACTCACACGGACTAAAACCCGACGGTGTACCGACAGACCGTATTCGTTGGGGTAAGGGGTCGTACTTGCTACTCAACCTTGGATAGCCGCTTATCTCCAAGTCGCACGGACTAAAACCCCTCAGTGTACCGTCGGACCGTATTTGTTGGGGCGGCCAGGGTGGTACTTGCTACTCAACCTTGTCATAGCCGCCCCAACTACCTACTACAGAGACACATTGGGTACACACCGGCTGCCTCCCCTCGTCAGCCAGCCATCCCCTCAGGTCCGGCTGGGCGATCATACCTAGACTTGAGTTGCTCCCGGGGGGTCGCGGTGATAGTGCGGGAACGAAATTAACCGCTAGAGCACGGCAGCGTGATCTGTGCTCGCCTCTGATATACCGTGGTTCGCTTTATATACCTATTAATAAAAGAGGGTGGAAAACTCTAGAAGATGATATCATTATTCGAATAATTTGACAAAGACCGAAGCGGGGATTTTTCAAGCCTGATGGATTTTGGTTAAAGAAAATCCTTGAACTTATGAGGACGCCTGGATGGTTATTAGTTCAATTTGATAGGTATTGCTGTCGACGAAATATAGATTTTTTTATTCTCACATTGAAATAATCGACGTTTACCTTTCTGCCTTAACTTAATATTGTTTTCTATGGCGAGACAACTACTGCCTATTGATTTCACTAGTAGAAGTATATACAGATTATTTTGTATAGGATACTAGCTGTCTCCCCTGGCTCCGCACGTTAGCATTTTTTTTATATCATAGGAGGCAAACGAATGGGTGCAAGTGCATTGCCGGCCTGTGTTTGGGATAACGAGGAGTGGGGAAGTGGAGAAGGGGGAGGGAGTTGGGTATCCGACGCTCTCACTGACCGAACGAAATGCAACAATGCAAGTACTGTTACTTCACGTCGGTTTTCTGTGAGAGGGTGGTACTACCCCGGACGAGCCGACCCATTCATGCTGAAACTAGTAGTAGTTTCAGCGTGCCTCTACCACCTAAAAAAGCAGCATTATCTAATGGAATAAAAAGGAAATTGAACAACTGGATGTCAATCTGGAAATTCTGTCACTATTTTTAAAGATATCGTCAGTGTTTCTGTCTCACTTGCTTACATTTTATATCTAGATTTTTTACAAATACTTTACACTTTGCCGTACTTTTTCAAATATATTCTTTCATTCAAACGTTGTCCTGACAATTAAATACACACAAAAAGAAATAGCCAAATATGTGCGGCCGTTTTGAAATGACGCGCATACATACACTCGACAATCGATCTTTATGTACATATATAGGTTAGAAACGAGCTAATTCCGAACATCAATCAGTTAATTTAAACTTGACGTTAAATTTTCATAATCCAACAAACACAATTACAGTTTCGAGGGGAGAATTTCATAATAAATTAAATAATAAGTACCTATTATAAATTAGGGAAATTTCGACAGCTCTTACAGTGAAAATTGTTAGCAGTTGTTAATAATATTGAGTGTATAATGAGCGATGCAGACGCGAGACTTTATTTTTAGCAAGATTTTATAAAGTCATCTTTGTCATTTTCTTACCCTTATCCCATCTAAATAGGATCGACACGGCATCTTTTTCCTTTCTACTCTATCAGATGTCATCTCAGTATTCACACACACCTTTTACACATGTAGCTACCGAGCATGTCATCCTCTTTGGCAGACCTTCTGAAACTTTTGTATATATTATAAATGGAATGTCGTTCAAACAAGTGAACGATCGCGTCTCCGTATAAATACCTTATACGATCATATAAATAAACAGTCTATTTCACGCTCTCCGAGGGTTATTATTGCACTGTCCGTGTCAGTCTAGAATCTTATAGTAGTGACCCCCAAGCTCCTACACACATATCATTTTTCACACAATCCATCCATACCATTTTCGGTCTTCCTCTACTCTTATATCCATCCATCCACCATCTCATAACGTTTCTAGTTACATAGTTTTCATCTCTCTTGGCATACCCTGTCACGTTATAAATTCCAACCGTGTTTGAATCGAATAACTTTATGAAATTGTTTAATAATAACCTTAAAACACTACGAATTTCACAGACAATCTATTATTTATATCACAGTTCTTTATCAGAATTATAGTAGTAAATAATTATCTGTAGCTCATACGGTGATTTCCTCCACGGATTAATAATCTGTTGCGGGGTGTTACCGCGCTCAGATTTTATTTTGCTTATAAGTGTAGTCAAGTTAATTAAAATCATTGTCTTCATTATATATTAAAAGTCCGTAATAATTTTAAAACGTTAATCATTACAATCTGTAATTGTGACATTTGATTCAGTACAAATTCGCTAATTATTTGATTATCTCCGACGCTCGCGTCGTCCGAATTTGATTTCTTACACTGGTAAACCGTGAACCGTCAGCTGACGGACGGGGTGCCGTGTCATCGTTCTATGGCAAATGAGCTTTCCTGTTTTTGTGCTGCCCGAGTAAGGAGTTGTTTTTTTCCTCTCCGCTGCGGCCAAGTTTTGGTGCTGGAGGCAGCCCGAGTGTTCACTCAGTTTCCAGAGTTCTTGGTATAGACTCGGTTCTCCGGCAGAACGGCAGTCGCATTGTTCGACACGTCGTGCGATTTCTCATCAAAACCCCGATGAATGGGGATTTTCCATTTGGAATTTTTTCCCTCTAATTACTGAGGCCCGCTGCCGAATTAGAGACTCAGCAGACACTCCAGCGAGTATTGCGGTGCTCAGATGACCAGCCAGTACGGGCGCTCGCTGACTCTGCACCCCTTTGGTGACTCCTTGATGGCCCCTTGGATCCCACGGAACTTGGTGTTCGCGGCAGACGTTCCTAGCAGCTAAGCTTGTTATAACCTATTAGTTTAAGTTCGGTGGATCCCTTTCCTCTACACAAGCCTGGTTTTCCCACTTCATGAGAATTGTTAGTTAATTAGTTAAATAGTTAGAACGGTTAGTTAATAAGAGGTTGCTCTGCTGCCTGGAGTTTTTTTTCTTTTGCCCCAGGTCCACAGTGCTACAACCCATACCATGCTAACCTATTATTACTCAACTTCTCTGCCACTGGTGCTATTTTCAAACTTCCCCTGACATACTTATTCTTAGTATATCCATTCCAGTTACACCACACATTCATCTTAACATTAGCATCTCTGCCACACATAGTTTTCTCTCATCCATCTCATTCATAGTCCAGCACTCAGACGCATACAACATGACTGGTTACATACCATTTTATAAAGTACAAAAACTGTTTTGTTTTTGCTATGGTAAAGAAACGGAAATGAAGAAATATTCATAACTAGCAAATACTCGCGACTTCGTCTATATTGTTCATTGTCTTAATAAATATCGCACCTTTAAACAACAAAATAAGTAAAAAAAACATTCATTTATGTATATATATATAGAAGAATAAACAAACAAACGGGAATATTAAAGCACAGCCCAAATTATTGGTTCTAGGACTGTAAAAATTTGCGAGCAGACTGCAGATTCCTTTAACACTATAAGTGAGCAGTAAGGAAGGATTTTAGAACATTCAACCCCTAAATGGCCCCTGCAATGTTATTTGCTATGAAAATATGTCATTCTTGAACTTAGATTTATGAAAATTGATATTTAGCGTTTCTGTTAGAAGGCAAAAAATATGTGTTTCATAGGTTCTTTTTAAATCAAATAAATAGTTTATATAGAATTACACAATTATAGAGATACACAAACAGAAGTAGTCGCTGGCAACTGTTAATTTAATATATAAGAAGGTACTGCACCTTTCCTTAGCTGACTTTGGCGCTTTCCTGGCTTTTTCCATACCCCTTATATTGAATTCCATATTGAGCAATTCAGCAACAATCTTCTATATATTCTTAAATCTTGAAGAAACCTAAACCTGAGAAATATTTTCGTAATACTACCGTATGTGAGAACAATATAGGACTGGATTTCTCAAAGCTTGCAATCGCAAATACCTCGGTGGTTGGTGTGGTGATTATAGCCATACCTTCAGGAAGATTTCTGTAAGCCTCTTACAGGTTGATGATGATAAAAAATTAATATATTTGCAACAAATCGTTACTCTTTTTTTATAGTAACACGGCAAAATGACTGCACTTTGCCTGATGGTAAGCACAGTACAATGCAAAGACAATGGCGACCACCGAGTGACACTTGATCCATCGCCGGTCGCCGCTGTCATGCCGGCCTGCGAAAAGCCGGATATGCACAGGCTGATCCCGAAACGCGACCCGCAAAAGCGAACCACTATGACGGGCTTTTTCGCCATAAACATGGTGGTTGCGACCCAGTCAGGCTGTAAAACCTTACCATCCCGCTTTCGTCATTGCCTCGCTCGTTATTCAGCAGGGTGCACCACGTGCAGGCGAGGTTGGCTTGGATGTCTCAAGTCTTAGATGTTATTTGACACCCCTTACACCCCACCCCTTACTCACTGCGATTATAAATCGCTCGTCTATGTAGCCGCTCTAAGGCATGTTAACCGAACCCCCTAGTAATTTAAAGTTAGATAACTTAATGAAACTTCCAAAGGGAGTACCATTTCTAAAGACGACACATTTTTGAGTGTAATTATTCCGAACAGTTAACTGGTGCCGGGTTGTAATTAACTTTGTGTTAGTTTTTTTTATTAGGTGTCGTTATAATGTTCGACTTTTATATTATAACTGACTGTTGCCTGTAAGTTCGTTGGAATGAAATTTAGCAAAAAACTTTTGTTCAGTGTAAACATATGCATGGGTCTAACGTGGTACTGGAACGCTGATTGTTCAATCAAGGAGATTTATTTATTTACACATTATGCGTTAAATACGCAATGGCGGACTTAATGCCGAAGTTTTACCATTCAAAATGCATGTAAAAAAATCTTTTTTTTTTCAAATTTCTAATGCTTACCCGGCTTTTACAATATTGCAAATCGGTTTGACGGAACTTGTGGGGAATTTGACGCTCTTTAAAATAGTCTTAGTGTTTTTTTGCGTAACTCGCACTGGTTCACCAGTAGATCGTCAAAGTACAATTCTTGAAAAAAAAAATATCTCTTAATTTTTCGAGCAAACCGCCAAAAGTAGGAAGAAAAAAAGAATTGTAAGTACTTAAAATTAATATGAAGAGCTCAAACTTGATGAGTTTTTTTTTTCTATATGGAGATTAATATTTTGCATGAGAAACGAAAAAAAAAATTTTTGCGGAAATGAACTATCCCAGTATTTATATAACTTTTAACATATTCGGTGTTATTATTTGGTTTATCGTTTAGAGTATCGACTTTGGGATACTTAACACACAGCGGAAGCACTAAAAAAAAACGATTTTTGAAGATTCTTCATTGGTGCTCCGATCCTATTGGTCTTAGCGTGACGATATATTACCTTTCTCGATAAATGAACTATCTAACGCTGAAATAATTATTCAAATCGGAGCTGAACCTTACATATTTCCATAGAAACTTTCATCCCCTATTTCCTATTGTTATTTTACACCCTGAGGGTCAAATGTTCACAAACTTCGAAGGTCATATTTATTTATATCGAATCGAATAGCCTTAAATGGTAGGATTCATGCTTTTAGCTCTTAAAATTACAATACTTCCATACAATTTTTCTTCTCCTCTTTCATAAGTCATAGTCATAAGGGCTACAGAAGTCAAAACTCAAAACAATGAAAGAACTGTGTTTTTTGACTTGTCAAATTGCATCTGACAAATCTGCATTATTGGAATTTATTGAAATACTAATAGTTGCTAATAATATTTCCTGTGTTATTTAAGTTCCGAATTAGCCGATAGATGACGCCACAAATAATGAAGTTTTGATTTAATTTGTTATTTACTTACACTGAAACCAGATGGCAGCACGTTCGCGCGCCCATATATACATAATTAATTCTATTGTATGATTTTTATTATTATTCAATTTAATATATAATTAATTATTTTTTTCTAAAATTTTTGATTGATTTGTTTATAAAGTATTTATTGACAAAATCAAAACCTGTCATTACCGGAACCTTGACATTAGCGCCACCATATTATAGATATATATTGACACTAGCGCCAAGAATTATGAATAGATAGTATATTCTTTGACTTCATAGTTCGACCTATGAAAGGAAAGATGTCGCTATTAGTAAACACATTAGAGATATATAAATAAGGATAATTATATAAAAATGTTGTATTGCTTAAATAACATTAATTTGTTCATACTTTTTTTTTTGTGTTACTTAAATTATTTTGCGGAGTTATGTGTAAATAGTAATCGCTTTGACTTACATAGAATGGCCTTTAAAAAGGCAAGATGTCGGTAATATCGACGCATTATTATGTACAAAGTATTGTAAGGTGAAGCTCTGCCCAAATAAATAGTGACAGTATGTACGAAGTGTTTATTGGCAGCATTCCTGACTGCGTCGACCCTATACGTGATTAATGATTGGCTGACATTCAAAGATTGAAAAGTTCGACACATAAATTGAGTGTACTTCGCAACAGCTTACACATTTTAATAATGTTTGTGAGCTGGATTTTCTAAGATAAGATGAACGTTTAGATCCGTTAGTTAGTAGCGGGTAATGGCCGTAGATTTTTTGTCAAAGGTCCGGGATGGATTACGATTAGCCTATGATAATTGGCTGGTTTCTAAAACCTTTACATAGTCTTTTTTTTATATCATAGGAGGCGAACAGGTGGGTCACCTGATGTTCAAGGATAACCACCGTCCATAGACTCTTGCAACACCAGAAGAGTCGCAAGTGCGTTGCCAGCCTGTATTTGGGAGAAAGAGGAGTGGAGAGGGGGGAAGTTGGGTATCCGGCGCTCTCACTGACCGAACGAAACGCAACAATGCAGGTACTGTTACTTCACGTCGGTTTTCTGTGAGAGGGTGGTGATGCCCCGGGCAAGCCGACCCATTCATGCTGAAACTAGTAGTAGCTTCAGCGTGGCTGCACCACCTAAATCTTACGTCTTGGACTTGTGTCAAATGTCTTGGAGAAACTTTAACAATACCGTGAAGGTAGGTATTTGTAAAAACTTTTTAGATTCAAAAGAATCAGAAGATACAGAAGAAAGAAGAAACACGTAATCACGTGTATATACGTCGAGTGATCGCTATGCTAGGTCTATATCTATACTTACTAATATATAAAGATGAGGAGTTTGTTTATTTGTTTGGTTGAACACTATTTTCAAATCGAACCTGTGATTCCTGAGATCATAGTGTTCAACCAAACAAATAAACAAACTCCTCATCTTTATATATTAGTAAGTATAGATATAGACCTAGCATAGCGATCACTCGACGTATATACACGTGATTACGTGTTTCTTCTTTCTTCTGTATCTTCTGATTCTTTTGAATCTAAAAAGTTTTTACAAATACCTACCTTCACGGTATTGTTAAAGTTTCTCCAAGACATTTGACACAAGTCCAAGACGTAAGATTTAGGTGGTGCAGCCACGCTGAAGCTACTACTAGTTTCAGCATGAATGGGTCGGCTTGCCCGGGGCATCACCACCCTCTCACAGAAAACCGACGTGAAGTAACAGTACCTGCATTGTTGCGTTTCGTTCGGTCAGTGAGAGCGCCGGATACCCAACTTCCCCCCTCTCCACTCCTCTTTCTCCCAAATACAGGCTGGCAACGCACTTGCGACTCTTCTGGTGTTGCAAGAGTCTATGGACGGTGGTTATCCTTGAACATCAGGTGACCCACCTGTTCGCCTCCTATGATATAAAAAAAAGACTATGTAAAGGTTTTAGAAACCAGCCAATTATCATAGGCTAATCGTAATCCATCCCGGACCTTTGACAAAAAATCTACGGCCATTACCCGCTACTAACTAACGGATCTAAACGTTCATCTTATCTTAGAAAATCCAGCTCACAAACATTATTAAAATGTGTAAGCTGTTGCGAAGTACACTCAATTTATGTGTCGAACTTTTCAATCTTTGAATGTCAGCCAATCATTAATCACGTAACTTTTATTTCAAATTTTTTATTTGTTCTCTATTGCGTATTATAAAAATAAAGTTTGTGTATGTACAATTAAAATAACAATTGGATATGGTTACAAATGACCATAAAAAGTTTTCTTTATACTTTGTCTATATTTTTATATTAGTATATTTTCTCTGTTTGTTTGTTTGTTGCGGGTAATCTCCAAAACGACTGGACCTATTTTAACGAGAATTTTACTTTTTACTGCCAGATAGCCGAAATTATAGCGGTTGACATATTCTATTTTATTTGTCCGCGGCTAGTCCGCATGGCTATTTCCAAAATGATTGGACCGATTTTCACGGGGTATTCACTGGTAGATAGCAAACCTCATAAAAAGTAATTTAGGTTTTTTATTCGCCTTCGGCTGCAGCGGAATATCCAGAATGATTGAATTGATTATCACGGGACTTTCACTGGCAGATAACTCACCTTATAAGAAGTAACCTAGACTATTTTATTTTGTTACTCAAGACTTCGTCCGCAATATCCTACTATCTCCTAATAGGTTGGACCGACTTTCACGGGGCTTTTAAGGCAGATAACTAGCGGGCTCGGAAGACGTTATCCCGCCCCGATAATAAAATGAAAATCTTGACAAATTATATTTAAACCTTCCCCATGAATCATCATTCTAACTACTGGTGAAAAAGGGCATGAAAATGGTCGCTTTTAATTTTATCGCGAACAGATAAACTGACAGAGGACTTTCTTTTTAACCGACTTCGAAAAAGGAGGAGGTTACTATGTTCGGTTGTATGTATTTTTTTTATATATGTTAACCTATATTTTCATCAATTGTGAACCGATTTTAATTGTTCTCTTTTTATTTGAATTGGTACACTATGTAGTGATAAACATTCGTCCGTGATGTGCATTCGGCCGTGTAAAATTGATCAAAAATATGTATACAACCACGTGAGACATGTGCCTTACTGGACTCCATGAATAAATATACATAATTGAAAGTCATCTGTATATAATATGAATTATATCATCTTTTTGTTCAATTTGGTGGTTATATTGTTTTATTTACCGCGTTTTTTTCTACATAACTTAGTTATTATAGCAACGTATACGAATAACTTAAGTATATTGACAATACGGGCATATAATATCTATAAAATAAAAGATTTAAGATATATTGTTCGATAATGTATAGCTTATAATTTGCATTACTTTCTTATATAATGTTAGTGAGCACTGTGTTTGGTATACAGTAGGTTGAAGTTCCAGGTATGTTGCTGATGATAAATCCCATCTCATTCGTTATACTATTTGTATTCATATATCTAATGTACACGCTACATGTTACAGTTGGCGTACGCGTCGTAGTTACAAATGTTTTTGAAAAAGCTTTTCTGTAATGTACACACCCACTCACAATTTTCCATTCTTTAATACATTTTTTAAAAAGCGCGTGCGGAGCCGCGGGTAACAGCTAGTATTATATATATAATAATAGTGTAAATCTAACGTGTATGTCTGTACTTTTTAGATTTTTGTAAAAAAAAACGGTGCAGGTGTCCAGGAATAAATAATAAAATACATTTCAATAAATGTTAGAAATGTCTGTCTGTCTGTTTGTATGAACACGTATCACTGTTAAAATACTGCGTTTTTCGTGTAACATTTAATCTTTGTTTTATTAAAATCGGTTCGGACTATCAAAGGTTATTGTATTTTTAATGACGACGCGACTTAAGTACGAGAGAGAAGTAGATAAATAAATGGACTTAATATATACAGATGACTATATTAATCCATAGAGTTTCACGAGGACGAATTCCCGGGTACAACTAGTTATAAAATGAATTCACTTATGTTTTAAATATTCAATGAGATTGAAATTCATAGAAAATGTTAGTTAACGCTTGTAAATTTTTTATCTTTCATTTTCACTACGAGATAATTTAGGATTTTCTCTATGTTCTTCTTTTTGCATTGTAAATATGAGAATATATTATAAATTATATTTTAAAGTTGAATGACTTCGAAAATAGCTTTTTTGTAGAGCGTTTAGTTTTATACAAAAAAATGATTTGGTCTAGCCTTTTTGATGAATTATTAAAGAGTTTTTTGTTTATTGTAGCACGGCAAAATGACTGCACTGTGCCTGTAAGTAAGCACAGTACAATCCAAAAACAATGGCGATCACCGAGCGACACAGTATCTATCGCCAGTCGCCGCTGTCATGCCGGCCTGCGAAAGACTGGATATGCACAGGCTGATCCCGAAACGCGATCCGCAGAAGCGAATCACTATGACGGGCTTTTTCGCCATATACATGGTGGTTGCGACCCAGTCAGGTTGTAAAACCCTATCACCCGCTTTCCTCATTGCCTCGTTCGTTATTCAGCAGGGTGCACCGCTTGCAGGTGAGGTTGGCTTGGATGTCTCAAGTCTTCGATGTTATTCGACACCCCTTACACCCCAAACCCCAAAAGAGTTACGAAATTCTAAACAAAAAAAGAAGCTTTCCCATGTTAATCATATAGGAAATTCAAATTTACCAAGGGGGATATATTAATATTAAAGGCCGTGGAGGATGGAGGTGTGAAGGATATTTTTCATCATTTCCAACAATATTTTCGAAGTAAATAAGAAAAAAAAATTGTTGTTTTTTTAAAATCAGCATATATAGCTTGTTACTGAAACATTCACTAAAACGGTTGAAGAGCTATGACGTCAAATACAAAACTTTTCAGAGGAGTAGGATAGTGAGTTCAAGAACCGTGTCAAGAGGGTTTTAATATCTAAAGGCTTATAGGGTGTATCAATATGTGAACGATTGTGACGTCTGGAAATGACGTGACGTCTCTGTGTATCCACTAATAACAAATGTAACTATTTATGTTTTGTAAAAATATATAACATGAAAAGATAAACCAGATCGAGTTTCTTGCCGGTTCTGTCCGAACCGGTCGTAGCTTTGACGTTCATAAGCGCCTTGTCAGTGCCTAAATTGAATAAAGGATATTTTGATTTTGAGTACCCAAACAGCATACTTAGTCTCGTGTCTAATTGCTGATCAATATTTGAGTCCTTATATTTCAAAATAAGCTAAATCCATTTATAGCCGTTCCTTATATTTTAAGTCATTTTTCAAGATCTGCAAATTTTGTACATATAAAACATGAAGATCATGAAATTAACTAAAAACCTTGTGAAAGGCAAAATTTGAACGTCGTTCTCGTTGTATAAAAACTGGGAAAAAACATGTTATATGAACAATTATAATTGGATTTAGTTAATTTTGAATTGTAACGACTCATACATAAGATTTAAGGTCATTTAAAAATCGACAAAGTAGTTTTAGGGATCATATTGTAATCAAAGACCAATTTAAAAACATATACCGCAGCCTACATTTAGTCCAGACACAAGTACGAAACAACAAAAATAAATGCAGAATAAAGTCACTAACACCAGAGTGGGAGTTCTAGGTGGGATCTTTTTGCTCCCGATTGTCGTTTTTAAGATGGTCGAGAGCGAAGCGGGGTGGATTTCTGTCGCCTCGTACTACGCAACGGTCATGCTCGCAAAGGAAGCTGCGGAGAAGGAGAGGGAACGAACGATTAGACTCTCCTCCCGCGGCAAACGAACCACGCGGCGGCGACGTGTAGGCGATGACCACCGCCGCCATAGTTGGTGCTTAGTGGCGATGGACACGGCATGTCTGTCACCCAGGGCAGTAGAACTGCACAGGCCCATGTGGTGGAAGTGCATTGTGCCGATGCGATTCCCACAGTTCGTCAGGAGGGGTCTAACACCCACTCCCCCTTAAGGGGTTTATCATCTTGACTCAGGCCGCAGTTGGAGCCCCTTAAGAAGGAACAACACCTGTGGTAGGACCAGACGTAGTGTCGATTAGAGAGTCCCTGTTCCCCCGGCCAAAAGGTGTAAGAACGTACCATGGGGTTTTAATCCGTGCGACTCGGGCATATCCATCCTCTACTGACCGGCGGGATGGATATCCGTTAGGAATTTACCCAAGGAGAAAAAAGACGGTGGGAGTTTCTTTGTCACGTAGTAGCTTTTATATTTTATTCATAATCTTGAAGTATTTTAACATTGAAATTATTACAAGATACCTGTATTATTATCTACTCGATAATAACAGTAATAAGGTAGGAGATTGATTGCCGAAAATATAATAAAAAAACCAGCTTTGTATACCCGAGTGATAGAAACGAATAGGACATTGATAGAAGGTCTTCTCTAATTGTATGATATATTTATTCAAAAGACTTTATTCTTATTATAGACCTTGCCGATTGATACAATAAAGTGGGTAAATAGCAGTTTTTGCATTTTAACACGTGTTTATAGTGGGTCAGGTCCGGCGGACGATGGGGGGCAGCCGGTGTGTACCCGGTCTGTCCCTCTATGGGTAGGAGCCCGGCGGCCACCTTCCGCCGGGCGGACCGTGGGGGCTCTACAAGGTTGATTAGCTTGAACGATCCCTTGCCGCCCCCTAAAACGGTCTGTCGGTACACCGTGGGGTTTTAGTCTGTGCGAGTCAAACATAACCTACCCTCTCCCCCGGGAGGGTGGCGTATCCATAAGGGATTTCCCCACGTTAAAAAAAGGAAGCCAATTAACACTCTGTTGGTACTATGACTATGTATCTAGGCAGAGCTTCGCCTTACAATAATTTCGACATAAAGGTGTTTATAGATCAACGCCATCTTGCTTTGGAAGTCAAAACAATTACTATTTACTTGTATTTCTTAACACAAAAATAACAATAACAATCAAATTAAAGTTATTAAGTAATACATCAATTGTATATAATTATTCTTCTTAATGTATCTCTAATTTTTTTTTTGTCAAAAGGAGGCAAACGAACAGTTGGGTCACCTGATGTTAATTGATCATCACCGTCCATACACACTAGCAACACCAGGAGAGTCGCAAATGCGTTACCAGCCTGTGTATGAGGGAGGGGTAGGGCAAGGAGAGGCTTCCGGCGATCTCACTCACCGATCGAAACGCAACAATGTAAGCACTGTTACTTCACGTCGGTTTTCTGTGAGAGGGTGGTACTACCCCGGGTGAGCCGACCCATTCATGCTGAAACCAGTAATAATTTCAACGTGGCTCTACCACCATTACATATTAATTGTACTGTGAATAACAACATATAAATTTCATAATTTGTTAATTGAAATTATTATCGGTCTGGTTTTCACACCTACTAGCACTCCGAACAATAGTTGTATACAGTTTATAATGAATATGTAAGAGGCTGTAGAATCACAATACAAAATATCCATATTAGATGTACACAGGCTCCTATACTACACGTCGCTAGTCTGACGCAAGCCGCGCTAGCACAATACGGTCGGTCATGGTTACTAGCATGTCATGACGCGAAATTATAAATTTATCTCCTGTCAAAAAAAAACCGCTCAATGCGCCTTTAGAAGTCTTCACTTCAAAAATAATGGATGGCTTATCCATTGTTTATTTGTTATAATAAGTAAAAAAAAATTAATATTCGTAATTTTCTTTCGATTTCCCATTTTCCAATAAGTCCGGACGACAGATATACCATTGGAATTTGGCTCAAGAAGCGAGACTATAAAGAACTCAATATTATTGCTGTCAGCTGTACATAAAAAGTATATTATATAGTTATCTAAAGGATGCGAGCGAGATATTGAAATTGCTCCAATCTGTATCCGATATAAATTATTTATCCATACCAGAGAGATTAATAAATAAAATTATTGTAATAGCTACAGCGAGGCTCTACCACCTTCAGAATATGGTGGCGTTAGTGTTAAAGTTCCGGTCGCGTTGGAGTCTCGCTTCTTGGATGTGACGTATTCCTCAAATTTTCTCAAGGTACTCTTAGTTTTAAAAACAAAAGGATGTTTCCTTTGAGCAAAATATGCTAACTTCAATATTTAATTTACTTCTCCATGACCTATTTTATACATCCTGTGAATAAATAATAAAACAATTTCCCGCTTAAGGGCAGAAGAAGCGTCCGCTGAGATCTAAACATTTGCCGCGAACAAATCGCAAATTAAAGGAAAACTGACGAAATAATTACAAAAACAGTCCTAAACCAACAAGGCAACGTGAAAATAAATATTGCTGGGAAGCTTTCCAGATAACGACCTGTTCGTATAGGATACTAGATTTACCGCGCTCTGTGGAACATTGTACGCCCTACTATTAAGCCAAAAGTTCGTAGATTAGATCCCATACACGAAACAATTCTTTAAGTTAGTCATCGAGAAGAACCAGCAAGAAACTCAATGCGGTTTATCTTTTTCGTATATTTAAATATATAAAAAAGTGTGTGTGTACTTATGTACACGCGTTAGAAATTATACTTCTTTAGCGTAACAAGATAAAAATCTTTACAAAAATTTTATCATTCGCCTTATTCTACATTTGTAGAAACAACGACAGTAGCAATAGAAAAAAGGTATTTAATACATTGAAAGTTTTAATACAAAGAAATACAAACGACAAATATAAAGAAACAAAATGTTGACTATAGCTAACTTCAGGGTGTCGGTTTTTCGTGACGGTGTGCGCGCGCATCGTAAAAATTTACTCTCATCATTTTTTCCTAACGCGCCAAAAGAATTATAACTTCAAAAATCATTGCCGTGAAGTCAGTCCACGGTGAACTCCGAAACTCCTCAACTGATCTTCATAAGAGTTGGGGCATTTATCTCTAATCTAGTCCAACTTGAGAGATAGGATAATTTATATTTCGATTAATGGCCTCAATAAGATAACAAATTATATGATTGTCAATGTTGATTATTGTTATTAATTGTAAGTATCATCAATCTCGAATAGATGGCGCTATAAATTAGTTTGTTGAAAGGAAACTGTAGGACCATCTGTTACACATATCTCATACATCTCTCATAGATGGCGACACGTTTTAATTATGAATTTATCTTTCAATAACTGAACCACAGCAATACGTGGGCTTATTTGCTTATATTTCTATACAGATAGTTATAACAGCCTTATTGGCAAGTAAAATAAATCAAGAAAACCTCTAGGAGACGACGGATGGTAAAATATGACAATTTAATTTTGTAATCATTAGTTAACCTTACAATTCTCTCACCGATAGTAAGTTATCTGTGTCATTATTTTTCTTCATTGCTTGACCCTTATAAAAGTCCTGTATTTACCAGTAGAAGACTCGTGTTACACTAATCACGTATAGAGTCGATGCAGTCAGGATTGCCAATAAACACATCGTAGATACTGTCACTATTTATTTGGCCAGAGCTTTGCCTTACAATACGTGGTATATAAGAAGTGCGTAGATATCACTGACATCTTGCCTTTTAAAGGCCCATCCACATAAGTCAAAGCGATTACTATTTATACATAATTCCGCAAAATAATTTAAGTAACACAAAAATAATAAAGTATGAACAAATTAATGTTATTTAAGTTATACAACAATTTTATATAATTATCCTTATTTATGTATCTCTAATATGTTTCTTAATCGTTTCGACATGTAGATCAGCGACATCTTGCCTTTCATGGCCGAACTATGAAGTCAAAGAATATACTATTATTAATAATGATCAAACTAATGATTCAATTCTATATAATGATATCCATTATTATTTAAGTCTTATTAAAATCTATATAATATTAACAATTCTTATTTATGTATCTTTAATATGGTGGCGCTAGTGTCACCGTGTCTCCTTAATATGGTGGCGCTAGTATCAATGTGTATCTCCAATATGTTGGCGCTAGTGTCGATGTATATTTATAATATTGTGGCGCTAATATCAATGTTCCGGTCGTGTTGTAGTCTCGTCTCATGAATGTGATGCAGCGGCACCGGAGGTGGGTGATAACACTCGTCAAAATCGGTTCAACCGTTACGAAGATAAACCCAAACAAACTACAGACACTTCAGTTTTATTAGTGCGTAATAAAAAATGTACAAGCTTTAACATAACCCACCCTTGAAATAAGGGAACGAATTGAGCAATTTATCCCGCCACTTACTCCGGCCGGGTTGTAATAAATTCTCTCTATGACAAAAGAAAACGATATTTAATATGTATCATTTTGTTTGCGTTGTGTGGAAATTGGATTCTATTTTATTATCCTTACGGTATATATTGCTTTACGGAATACACGAATTCATTATTTTATATCATCCTGGGAAATTAAGGAGACTTTATCAAGAAATAACAAAATAGTCTATTCTAGAAAAATAGATCAAAGCGTCTTTGACCATAACCAGCGTCTTTGACCTCGGCAGCTGCTCAAGCCTAGGTCCGTTCCCTCGGCGTGGAGCCCTTCAGTGCGCTGCTCGCGCGATACAGTGACACAAAACTCATCACTACGACAACATTACACATATCACCTCCACACACGTGCACGCATATACGCTAACACATGCAAGTGGAAGGGTTTTATTTTTTTCCCTTATTAAATTGAAATAGTTTAGAAAATTATCCGATACGAAATATATATAAGAGTTTTTGAGGTGTACCCGGTCTGTCCCTCTATAGGTAGGAGCCCGGTGGTCACCTTCCGCCGGGCGGACCGTGGGGGCGGCTCTACAAGGTTGATTAGCTTGAACGATCCTTTGCCGCACCCACAAAACGGTCTTTCGGTACACCGTGAGGTTTTAGTCCGTGTGACTCGGACATAACCCACCCTCTCCCCCGGGAGGGTGGCGTATCAATAAGGGACTTCCCCACGTTAAAAAAAAAAATAGGTCGCGAATTGCATGTATCAGGCAACAGCCCAAGCCGAGGTGTGCCGTGCACCCTTGAGCTAGTTGTCAAATAAAATCGGCTGAGCGCCTTAAGCGCTCGCCTCAGTAGCCCGGTGAAGCTGTTAAGACCTTGCTAGGTAACAGCATAGTCAGTTCGGAAAAAAAACCATAGTCAGGTACCTACGTAGTTTTAAATTATCATAAACCTACCAATTTTTCAATAGCTATATATTTACTATTCGATTTTGAACAGTTTCCTGCAGTATTTTCAAAAACCAAATGAAACCCTCTATCAATAACGTATTTCGTTTGAGTCTTGAAACCTCCAAACCGCTCTGCGTGTAACTGCGTTGAAAAACAATCACAAAATCTGTTAAAATTTCTAGAAAGCTGTCATAAAATCTAGTTATAGTTTAGATTAGTACCGTATTAAGAAGATCAGTGATCTAAGCCACTCAGAAGGGCTACCCCGACGAAGAGGATCTACATGTCCTCATAATTTGATTTCCTATACATATACTATTTTCCAATCAAACAATCAAATCCAGATAACTTGACTAACCTGATAACTTTTTGAGCGCCGGACGCCCACCTCCCCTCCCAAGCCCTCTCCTCTCCCCCTTTCCTCCCTTTCGCCCAAACACAGCAACGCACTTTCGACTCCCCTGGTGTTGTTAGTGTCTATGGACGGTGGTGATTAATTAACATCAGGTGACCCACCTGTCCATTTGCCTGCTATGACATAAAAAAGTATGTGTGTTCTTATGTACACGCGTTAGAAGTTAGACTTTTTTGGCGTAACAAGATAAGAAAAAATTGACAAAACGACACTAACAATAGAAAAAAGGTATTTAATACATTGAAAGTTTTAATACAAAGAAACAAAATGTTGACTATAGCTAACTTCAGGATGTCGGTTATTCGTGACTGTGTGCGTGCGCATCGTAATAACTTCAGGGTGTCGGTTTTTCGTGACGTTGTGTGCGCGCATCGTAAAAAAATAATATTATCATTTTCAAAATAATTCAAAAGAATTTCCAAAAGAAGTATAACTTAAAAAAAAACTAAGTAAACATAACATGATCATAATAAAGATTAATCAGAATATGAATAACGTATTATGACAAAAAGTAGTATTCGCTACAAAACAACTTAACAATCACTTTCTTGTATGTATGCTAACATGTGTGTGTAATATAACACACACATCCTTGACGAAGAATCAATAATATCGATAACTTCTCTCTTCAACGATATCTTATCAAAAATATCTTAAACTGCCTTTATATTATTTCATTTTATAGACATTGAATGATAAGCTTCATTGCTGACTGCTGTACGTTCTTAGAAAAGCAGATGTTTCTAGACTTTAACGATCCATCTGTGTATGTATGTAGGTATATCCATGCTATCAATTTCTCATAACTTCGCATGCGTTTTCTATGCATTCACTATTTTGGACTATTTATTTTATATCAACGTATATAAAGAAACATCTGACAGAAAAATGACTGATATTCTTACCAATTTTCATCCACAACCCTTCCTTAGTGTGCTTATTTACACTGTAAAAGGAACCTGCATGCATATTTTCGCGGCCCTAGTCCCAATAGCTTCGGTTGTGCGTTGATATGTCAGTCATTCATCTATAATTTTATATATATATATATAAATATATGTACCTAAATATAATATTTCGTTATGAATTAAGAAATTTCTTCCATAATTTGTCATTTTTTATCAAATCTCAGTGGGTAAGACGACGCGCCTCGCTGCGTCACGCAGTCCGCCTCGCGATGGATTGTACCAGACGCTGCAATAAATCGATGACAGGGCTTGCCCTAATATACAGATGTACAG
Organism: Antheraea pernyi; assembly: GCA_015888305.1. Taxonomy (NCBI): domain Eukaryota; kingdom Metazoa; phylum Arthropoda; class Insecta; order Lepidoptera; family Saturniidae; genus Antheraea; species Antheraea pernyi. The sequence goes on from MU159016.1 coordinate 899,714, forward strand.
TATGTCAACTATTAGAACATGGCTATTGTTTTCGAAAAGACCAATGATATTGAACTAAAAAGCTGTAGATGTATAATAAGCGTTTCGACAGCGCATCGCTAGAACTTGGTTAACTAACTTATATTTGACAGCTGCCCATCTGTCAATCTGTCAATCTGCCCGTATGTAAGCAATACAAAAACAATTGTAAGTAAGACACGCATGCTACCTACAGTAACATATAACGTGTACATTAGATATATGAATACTAATAGGGTGTCAAATGATGTTTAACATCAACAACATATTTGGAACTTTAACCCACCATATAACTACCTCGGTGTTCACTTACACTGTATAAAGAACTAACTAATAAAACAATGACTTAAAAACATTATTATAAAGATGCCCATATCGTCAATATAATTAAGTTTTTGTGACTATACAAAAGTAATCGCTTGTCTGTTCCGCAAGAAATTGTATTATGGATCTCTTAACGTGATACGTTTATGGTCTATGATCTTATTAGCAAGACCTCTTCTATCTTTAAAATTACTAACAATTATAATGTTCAATTGTAAACAATAAGTTGATAATTATTTATCTAATCTATACTAATATTATAAAGAGGTAAAATTTGTGACGTTGTGAGTTTGTGACGTTGTAAAGGGGTAATCTCAGGAATTACTGGTCCGATTTGAATAATTCAGTGTTATATAGCTCATTCATCGAAAATGGTTATAGGTTATATATCATCACGCTAAGGCCAAGAGGAGCAGAGCACAGATGAAGAACGTTTCAAAATCGAGATGTTTTTTTCTTTTTGAGAGCTTCTGCTGTGTCAGCGTTAGCCCAGAGTAGTAACTATTACTACGCGGACGAAGTCGCGGGTAGGGGTTATAATCTATATACTAATATTATAAAGATGTAAAGTTTGTGAGTTTGTGATGTTGTAGGGGGTAATCTCAGGAATTACTAAACCGATTTTAAAAATTCTTTTACCAATATAAAGCCACGTTATTTGTGAGTGTCATAGGCTATATATCATCACGCTAAGGACAATAGGAGCGGAGCAACAATGAAAAATGTTTTAAAATCGGGGTTAATTCCTTTTGAGAACTTCCGCTGCGTTTTAGCTCAAAATAACTATTCCACGCGTACGAAGTCGCGGGCAGAAGCTATTAACTAATTATATTATCTATACTAATATTATAAAGAGGTAAAGTTTGTGAGGTTGTAGGGTGTAATATCTGGGGAGTCGGAGAAAAATGGTGAACGAAAACGTTTCTTACGAACGCTGCCTTAATTATGAGATGTTCTAGAGAAAAGTTGTAGCTTGACAATGCCTATTACCGCCCAACGAAGTAAGCATGGGTCGGCTAGTTAATAATACAGAGTGAGTCTTAAAATCTTGCTATATTTCAGGCAGTCGAAGTCTTGGGTACCAGCTAGTCTATAATAGAATAACCAAAGTAATTCCTACAAGGTCAGATCTGCCAGTAAGTCCCGTGCAAATCGGTCCAACCGTTTTGGAGATAGCACAGCGGGCGAAGCCACGGTTAACAGCTAATTTAAATTAAAATAAATTAAATTATATTTTATAAAGTCCGCTATCTGCCACTGTTAGTCCCTTGAAAATCGAGCTAACGGTTTTGGAGGTAGCACTGCAAACTAAGCCGCGGGTAACAGTTAGTCTAAAACAAAATAGCCTATGTCACCTGCTGTAATTTCAGCTATCTGCGAGTGAAATTCACGTCATCTAGTCAAAATCGGTTCAGTAATTTCTGGAAGTTGAAAGAGGAGCTGAAAGATCACCGGTAACCACAGTACTTCAATATTTTTATAAAGATGATGGGTTGTCATACTGATGTGTTCCTTACATTGTACGCATTTCATAAAGCCAGTGTTGTCTGACATTGTTAAATTCATTGACAGGAGACAATAAAGTAGGTCTTATTTCTTCATACATTTTAATATTTCAACTTGTTCAAATAGAATTTAAGTATCACATTTTTTAAGAATCCTCTGAGTGCTTAATATATATTTTTTTCAATTAATAACGAGATTTTAAAAAAGCACTCTAACGAGTTTTCATAATGAAAAGAATTTGGTCTTAAATATTAAAATTACAACATTGTAGGCGGATATACGGTATACGTCATCGTTTCTATATATATGAAACTAGGTCTTGCTCGCGGTTTTGGTATCATTTATGTATTTTTTTTAAATGTTTTACAGGTACGCGCTTAGCCATAATCTCACCTGATAGTAAGTGACGATGAAGCCGACGATGGATCGCGCTTACCTGCAAAATGCCTATTCACTCTACTCTTGAACACTCCCAAGTTGTATGATGACGGGAAGACAGAAGACAGTGAATTCCAGACCTTAGCCGTACGTATAACAAATGATGAATGAATCGCTTCGTACGAATCTCAGGAATATCAACTACGTAAGGGTGGAGACTCTCACGGCGTTTGGTCGTCCTCTCATAGAATGGGGCGACTGTGGAATTATATCACGTAATTCCTGTGCACACTCTCCAAAGTGTAACCTATAAAATGCCGAGAGAAAAGCCACTTGCCGTTGATGCGCTAAATTGAGCATTCTTGTCTCCCACAGCGTTTCATCACTGACAAGCCGACGAGTACGACGGTCGATGGAGTCAAGAGCGGCCAGCTTATATTTGGCTGGTCTATAGGAAAGAACTTTATTATGGAAAAGGGTTAAAATGAATGTATTAGAAGAAAAGTATGATCAAGCTGTCTTTGATTATATACTAAATTATGTCGACCATGGATCCGATTTATTTGATTTATAAAAATAGATATTATTGAAACTATAAGATTTTTGTAGATGGTATTTTTTTTTTCGAACTGACTACGCTATTGACCTAGCAAGGTCTTAACAGCTTCACCGGACTACCTTTATAGGTGGTAGAGCCATGCTGGTTCCAGCATGAATGTGTCGGTTCGTCCGGGGTACTACCACCCGATCCACAGAAACACCCCCACCCCCTTCACCTTCTACTTCCACTACATAGTATAAAACTTTGTTTGCTTTCTCTGTCCCTATATCCCTATGTATGCTTAAATCTTTAAAACTTCCGCAACGGATTTTGATGCGGTTTTTTTTTAATAGATAGAGTGATTGAAGAGGAAGGTTTATACGTATAATAACACCGATTAAATAGTGGAGAATTGTTATTTTTGAGGTTTCTAATGTGATATCGTAAATAATTACATAACCGATTCGATGCAGACGAAGTTGCACGGGTCAGCTAGTAATGAATATATCTATTTGAAAAAATCTTTCCTTTTTGATTAGGGTATATTTTCAAGATTATCCTTTTTTACTTTCATTGCCATTGGACTTGGATTTGGAGGATATACCAGGGAATTCTGGGGAAATCGAATAAGGAATAAATGGTGATTGTGATATTGCTGTATTAGATAGCTATCAAGGTACTTATATAACTATGTCTAAATATGTTCTGATGCAATTTAGAATGATCTTTTTTAAAATAGTAGCACGGTAAAGTGACTGCACTGTGCCTGATGGTAAGCATAGTACAATCCAAAAACAATGGCGACCACCGATTGACATACTATCCATCGCCGGTCGCCGCTGTCATGCCGGCCTGCGAAAAGCTGGATATGCACAGGCTGATCCCGAAACGCGACCCGCAAAAGCGAATCACTATGACGGGCTTTTTCGCCATATACACGGTGGTTGCGACCCAGTCAGGTTGTAAAACCCTACCACCCCGCTTTCGCCATTGCCTCGTTCGTTATTCAGCAGGGTGCACCACGTGCAGGTGAGGTTGGCTTGGATGTCTCAAGTGTTAGATGTTATTTGACATCCCTTACACCCCAAAACTTACTAGTGGGCGCCCAGTGGTCGACATTTGTTCGCGACAATTTAAAATGATTTGTGTTAGATAGTAGTGTATATTAATTGTGTGCAGTATTATAGTGTTTTGTCTAGAAATAGTGCATAGATTTATAGTATAGTTTGATACGATAGTATAATTGTATTATTTCTAATGTTATTCTTGTAATTTTTAGATATAGTTTAAAGTATTATAAGATGTTAGCTGTAAGAACAATTGTAAAATACTTTATTAAATAAAGAGCAAGCGAAGGGAACTCGTCGTGCCCCCGCCCCGCCCTGTATAGTACCCTAACCCTGACGCTGTGCGCGTGGCTATTAAGTGCTCTGATTGGCGGAGCACCGCCAGCGTCGGGCAAGCGACCCCGTATAGGAAAGGCCCGGAACGTAGACATTCAGGCGCGGGCGGCATAGAGAAGCAGTCGTCATAGATAGTAACCGCGTAATAGATAGATAGTCATCGTTAGTACTAGTAGATAGTGAATAGTAATATAAATAGCCTGTTTTGAACGAATCTGCAATACGAGCACATTCTTCGCTGCTTTACTAATAACAAGTCTTGTATTGCAAGAAAACCTCAACATTCTTCAAATTCAACTTCGGAATCAGCAATCGTCGCTATAGTTGTGAGTTATTCGGAGGTGGCTTACAACATTCGACCATAGTTCATTGATTTTTTAAAGGGATAAATATTATAATAATAGTTGTATGTCATAATATAATTGTTGAATGTAGAATGAAAAAGAGTAATTGGAACGTAAGAGTAAAATAATACATACCGTCGAGCATAGCAACCTCCTTCACAAACTTTTTTGAAGTCCTTTATTGACAGATGTCAAAATGTCTTTTTTATTTACATGTGTGTATATGTTGTGTAAAATTGAAGCATTAGTGTGAGTAATGCATATTTTAATTAATTAATGTACTTCTAATGCATTTTATATAAAATAAATAGTTTTCTGCACTTCTCCTCCATATGAACTTTAACTATGCCAAGTTTCACGTTCATCCGTTCGCGCATTTCTCTCAAAAAGGGATACAAAGTTTAGGCTTCACGTATTAATATATATGATTATTATTGTTGTTACTAATATTTAGCTCTTTTCTTACTAGTTTCAGATTTATCTTCTGGTAGATGTCACGCAAAAATAAAACTTCTTTTGTTTTAATGAGACGTGACAGCGACCAATCAATTCTCCTGGTGGAAGTGCAAAGCAGGGTCCACTCAAATACTTAAGAATATATTTCCGTAAAGTAACTCCTTCATCAATTAAAAAAACCTGCTAGTAATGTTTTGAAAGGTTATTTTTATGTTAACTTTTACCTACTCTTAACGGTTTATAACATCTGGGCCGGATTTGAACGGCTCATTTGCCGCGGTAACCTTTGTACAGGACGGAGGCAATTGAGCGGAAGAAAACGTAGGCTGAACTGTTAAGTTAGCTTAGAAGTGGATTATGGACTATGATAAATTATTGGCTTTGAAATTATGGGCTTTAAAAAATGCCAAAGGGGCAATCGCATTCAAAACATAAATAGCCTAGAATTATCAACGAAGACTTACGCATCGAATGGTCACAGTTCTATGCCGATACATTCAGACGTTTTTGCGTGAAAGAGCTTTAAAGGAACTGTATTTTCATTATATAGATATATGGATTTTCTTGCGGATAGCGAACCATGTGTAGATGAATTTAATGTAATTTGATACTTGTAAAAATTGTCCGCAGGTATAATACATTTTTATGTAAAAGAATGTTGACAGTGTCTTGAGTGGAAGGTGAAAAAACAATGTGCTATAGATTACTTTTGTAAAAAATGTTAGTACCGCTTGGAACAGATACAAAAAAACATACGGTTCACGCCATAGCGGGTGTTTAAGAAATATAGTCCAGTGTCTATACAAAAGGATGTGGAAATATGTAAGTGCTTGGGTTGTTTGTTACAAAAAAAACATATGCCGACAAAGGCATCTCAAAAGGTCTCGGTCCGGCGGATACGGCACATATCAAACGTTCAAACAGACACGCGGAGCGCGCCTATTGGTGGATCGCAGCGACGGGGCGCGTTGATAACTAGCGCGAACCTACTCCTACAAACACACCAGGTCTACACACAAAGATAACCCCACATACGTGCACACAATTAAAATTAATATTTTATAATTCATAAATGTATATGTTTGGATAGCTTAGCTCAGTTTAGCTTAGTCAGATTTGCGGTGTTAGACGAGTGCCCGAGCCGAGATGTGCCGTGCATCCTTGAGCTATCAAATAAAATCAGCTGAGCGCCCTAACTGTTAAGGCCTGTCAGGCCAATAGCCTAGTCTGTTCGTGATAGAACAGAGAATTTGACATATTGCGAATAGAGCCTCGAATTTATTCGCAGTAGATTTCTTTTTCAACTATCTTATAGAATGTAAAAAAAAAAAATATCGTTACACTGGCTTTCGCTAAATTTATCCAGTCATTTTAGCGTGATACGCGCACCATATTCTAATTTTCTTAATATATATAGTGTGTGTATACGTCCGGTACCGCTACGACACACCCGAGAGGCGAGACTACAACGCCACCGGAACATTACTAGCGCCACCATATTAGAGATATATCGGGGGAGCCACTATTGACCTGCGATACCGCGCTATTGACTATATCGGGGGTGTAACTAATGACCTCAAACGCTATTGGTTGAAGTTATCGGCTGTTCAATATTCACCCTGGTGTGAGACGTCATTGGTTGAAGTTTGGCATATAAAGGGCAAGATGTCGTGTGCACTCCTATGTGGAAGTTATTGTAAGGTGAAGCTCTGCCCCAATAAATAGTCACAGTGCCCACACAGCGTTATTGGTTTCCCTGACCGACCGACTGACTATTCGTATTTTGTAACAATAGATTGATAGAGGGTTGAGAGCTTACGGCAATTCTAAATACAAATTGCCAATATACTTTTGTAAGGTATGGGGAACATAAGTCATGTGTTAATGACTACGTCCGGTACCGCTATGACATACCCGAGAGGCGAGACTACAACGCCACCCGGGGAACCACTATTGACCTGCGATACCGCGCTATTGACTTTATCGGGGGTGTTACTAATGACCTCGAACGCTATTCATTATTCACCCCGGTGTGAGACTACATTGGTGGGAGTTCAGCATATAAAGGGCAAGATGTCGCTGATCTGCACGCACTCCTATGTGGAAGTTACTGTAAGGCGAAGCTCTGTCCGGATAAATAGTTACAGTGCCTTCAGAGTGTTTATTGCCATTCCTGACTGCATCGACTCTATACGTGATTAGTGTAACACATGTTTAAAATATTGAATGCAGGGTGAAAAAAGGTAATTCGAACGTAAGAGTGAATGAGAAGACAATAGAATACACACCTCAACAACTCATATATATTTCGTATCGGATATGGATGAAATAGCGCAAAAGACATAGTTTCTGTATTATTGTGATTAGAGTAAGGGAGACGAAGAAAACCATAAAAGGAAGGATGACGAAGCGTAGTCATTTTCATTTACACTTTGAGATGTTTTAAACAGACGCCTTCATGAATTTAATATATTCCCTTTAAACCGTGGGTGTAATATTGTGTCAGTAAAAAAAAACTCATTTTTTGTAGACAACTTGTACCTTCTACTAAATACAAGTTTGTTTTCAGGAAAATAATAAATTAAATTCAATGAGATATTGTTTTTAAGTTCTTTGATGTTTAAGTCACGGAAAGCATTATTCAAAAAGGTCCTGTCATATTACAGGAACGTGAATTTTTATTGGTATTAAATTCTAATTAAATTAATTTGAATGGGAAACCCTATTGTGTTACGTATAACAACGTAACAACTCCAGAATTACAAATCCTTACTAGTATTATAAATGAGAATATCAGTTTGTTTGTTTGTTATACGTTCACGTGTTAACTAATCAGCTGATCTTGTCAGGGACACAGTAAAGTATTTATTACTATCCCTCAATCATCACATTATTGCGACCGAAGCCGCTGGCAAAAGCTAGTGACGTTTATAAGGTTTTTATATCTAGATCTCTTAACCTATGTTTCTTGTTTAACTACGTTGAACGACTTTTGAAGAAAAACTTATGGGTTCACGTCACTGACGACCTCGACATGGTCGTGACTTATAGCACTTGCGTCAAACTAACGACGTTTAGTATAACAGCCTGTGTACATGTAATATTGATATTTTGTATTCAGTTTGTACAGTCCATCATGTGTTTGATTTATTAATAAAATGTATATAATTACTAGCGGACCCGGAGGACGTTGTCCCGCCTTGATAAAAAAAAATCCTAAAAGTGGTTGACTTAACGCCACCTACCGGGTCCAATTGTGAATCTAAACCATTCTCGGATCCACTGGAACATGCACACAAAGTTTTATTAAAATCGGTCCAGCCGTTTAGGAGGAGTTCAGATATAAAGATTGGTCGGAGTGCCAATAGATATGAGATCCAGATTAATTTTAATTCATAATTCATAGGTGGTAGAGCCATGCTGTAGCTATTACTGGGTTCAGCATGAATGGGTCGGTTCGTCAGACGTACTACGACCCGACCAACAGAAACACCCACGTGAAGTAACAGTGCTGGGATCGCTGCGTTTCGTACGGTCAGTGAGAATACCGGAGGCCCAGCTCCCCTCTGCCTCCTCCCCTATACACATTTCGGCAACGCAATTACGACACCCCTGGTGTTGTTAACGTCTATGGACGGTGGTGATCACTTAACATCAATTGACACACATGATTGTTTGCCTCCATTGATATTAAAAAAAAAAAAAAAAAAAACAAATGATGAAATTTAAATAATTCAAACTTTAATTGATTTAAAAATTCAGAACGGTTCACTGTAATTCCATTGTTTTCAGTTTTCACTCCTTATGACAACATCGAACAAACAAAGGTTTTCGTTCATACAAACCTTGTACTGACAATTAAACACACAACAAAAATTAACCAAATAAGTGTAATGGTTTTAAAGTGATACGCTTGCATACATTCAGCATTCGATGTTTATTTATACCGCGTGAATGTTTAAAGAGTCACATCCTTCAATTCCGTGGTACTTCAGGGTGACATTTAACATATGAAATAAAAATATCAAAACAAATACTAATAAACAACAGAGAGAAACTTATTTAAAATTTGTCATAAAACTATTAAAAAGTATGGGAACCATACTTTTAAACGTAAAAAAACCAGGCCTAGCGTCAATGAATAACTTTAAAGGGGCCTTTTCAAGATTAATAATTACGTAACTGCTTATCGTGGGAACGCCGCACGGTAGAACAATGGGAAGTGGGAGGGACTGTTCGACGGGGCATTATTCATTTATTACACCAGTTCGTATTTGCTTAAATCAGCTAATGTTGAGGGAATATCAGTATTGCGATTTCGAGATAATTAGGTCAAATATTAAGCACCTATTTTTTAATAGATTTAGAACGAGAATCGACTAATGATTATCCTGTAAAAATATTGCTGGCGACTAAACAGTCGCTCGGTATAAATAGATTAGGAAGTGCCTTCAACTTTCCGCTTCACTCGGGACACTAATTGATAAGTTATAAAAGAGATCAATAATAATTTTTGAAGACAAAGAGTTATTTATTAGAAAGAAAGCCATGATCTAAATACCAGAAACTGAGAGAAACTGGTCGTCCCATGTTTCAGACTCAGTAAAACCAGTGACAGTTTTTTAGGGAATAGTGTGAGGCTTTACAACATAATCCCAAAGCATATTACCGATTGGCCGGATTGTGAGTTTAAGCGCCATGTCAAGCGAGTTTTTGTGTCAAAAGGTTATTACAAAGTGGATCCATACGTGACCGATGGTCATGTTGCAAGTGTCTAGGAATAAATACATCTGAATCATTTTTTTAAATGTCTCTCTGACTGTCTGTCTGTTTGTTTGAACACGCATCATTCGTAAAGTTCTGCGTTCATGATCCTTTTCAATCATAAAGCATATCCTTGAGTAACATTTAGTGTTGGTTCCATTAAAGTCGGTTCACTCTCTCCAAAGTTATTGTAATTTTAATGAAGACGCGACTTAAGTACGAGAGAAAGTAGATAAGCAAATGGAGAGAGAGACGAACTTCTTAGCATTCCATGGATTCACCGTGCGGATGCCGGGCCCAACGTGTGGCCGAGGGAGAAACTCAGAGCAGTACCCAGGACTTTCGACCCAGGTGTAGGTTCAAGGAAGCCCCCTTTGAGATGCGCATCAACGCTCACCTTCACTGCTCGAGTTTTTTTTTTATAGTAGCACGGCAAAGTGACTGCACTATGCCTGATGGTAAGCATAGTACAATCCAAAAACAATGGCGACCAACGAGTACATACTGTCCATCGCCGGTCGCAGCTGTCATGCCGGCCTGCGAAAAACTGGATATGCACAGGCTGATCCCGAAACGCAACCCGCAAAAGCGCATCACTATGACGGGCTTTTTCGCCATGTACATTGTGGTTGCGACCCAAACGGGCTGTAAAACCCTACCACACCGCTATCGCCATTGCCTCGTTCGTTCTTCAGCAGGGTGCACCACGTGCAGGTGAGGTTGGCTTGGATGTCTCAATTCTTAGATGTTATTTGACACCCCTTACACCCCTGCCTAGCCAAATTTGGTAGGAACCTGTTAGTGCAGCCTTTGATACTCGTTCTAAAATAGAACTTACTGCAGTTCTCGACAGGCTAGGTCCTTAAGATGATTTCTGTATTAGTCACTGTTTTTTGATATTAGGTTCCACGCAGACGGACTCGTGGGTACATCTAGTTAAAAATAAAACCAAAGGAATAGCTAATAAATAGGTATAACATTTCATATTCATAACGTCTGGGTTTATTCGCGAAAGGTCAGAATAATTATTTGATTAAAGGCTTATATTTATATAGACACTCACTTTTATAAATGGAGTTATTTTTGGTAATATGTTTTATGTAATCATCTCATTCAGTAATAATCCTGGTAGCTTTACTTGTAATATTTTATTTAGTATTAGCTGTGGTGTCATACGCATTTAATTATTTTTGAAACGAAAAGTCTTATGAAGGAGCTTTGATATTCTGATCATCAACTTTTTCGTATGACGGAAAATGGTGAGGGTAAACACTGTGTCGGGTAGAGTGTTGAGAACACCGGTTCTCGCCCGATCACCGAAGTTAAGCAACGTCGGACGCGATCAATATTTGGATGGGTGACAGCCTGGGAACACCGTGTCACGGTGTCGGGTAGAGTGTTGAGAACACCGGTTCTCGTCCAATCACCGAAGTTAAGCAACGTCGGACGCGGTTCGTACTTGAATGGGTGACCGCCTGGGAACACCGCGTCACGTTGGCTTACTGTGTCGGGTAGAGTGTTGAGAACACCGGTTCTCGTCCAATCACCGAAGTTAAGCAACGTCGGACGCGGTTCGTACTTGCATGGGTGACCGCCTGGGAGCACCACGTGATGTTGGCATACTGTGTCGGGTAGAGTGTTGAGAACACCGGTTCTCGCCCGATCACCGAAGTTAAGCAACGTTGGACGCGGTTCGTACTTGAATGGGTGACCGCCTGGGAACACCGCGTCACGTTGGCTTACTGTGTCGGGTAGAGTGTTGAGAACACCGGTTCTCGTCCAATCACCGAAGTTAAGCAACGTCGGACGCGGTTCGTACTTGAATGGGTGACCGCCTGGGAACACCGCGTCACGTTGGCTTACTGTGTCGGGTAGAGTGTTGAGAACACCGGTTCTCGCCCGATCACCGAAGTTAAGCAACGTTGGACGTAGTTCGTACTTGAATGGATGACCGCCTGGGAACACCGCGTCACGTTGGCATACTGTGTCGGGTAGAGTGTTGAGAACACCGGTTCTCGCCCGATCACCGAAGTTAAGCAACGTTGGACGCGGTTCGTACTTGAATGGGTGACAGCCTGGGAACACCGCGTCACGTTGGCTTACTGTGTCGGGTAGAGTGTTGAGAACACCGGTTCTCGTCCAATCACCGAAGTTAAGCAACGTCGGACGCGGTTCGTACTTGAATGGGTGACCGCCTGGGACACCGCGTCACGTTGGCTTACTGTGTCGGGTAGAGTGTTGAGAACACCGGTTCTCGTCCGATCACCGAAGTTAAGCAACGTCGGGCGCGGTCAGTACTTAGATGAGTGACCGCCTGGGAGCACCACGTGATGTTGGCTTTTTGTTATATTTGTTTATTAAAAAAAAATCCCTATAATACAATTCAGTACTATGTTTTTACGACGCACCCAGTTTTTTTATTTTAATAATAAATAATAATAATGTACGTAATTAGGCTAAGTTACAATAAACATAATTTACATCGCGTAATGTTAGATCATATATTATTTAGTGTAAAGCGATTTTACAAAACATAGTAAAGAAGATAATTAATAAAACTTTGTAATAAGCCTTTCCGTCGTCCCTCATACGGGAATAAGCGTGAAGATAACGATCCAGTTCACAACACGAGCGCACTTTGACGCAGATGAGGGTATTTCCAGAGCTCGATTACTTACGGTCGAGATTCACTGGCTCCGTTGTAACATACATGTACCTAGATACAATACAAAGAGTAAATAGAATAATTATAATATATACTAGTGTCGTTATATATTATTATCTATCACATAAAACATATGCCGTATCTATTTATTTGATATTTCATACTTGTGACGTCTTTCTCGAGTAATGTCTTTATTGTTGGAAAACAATTACAAACAACAAGTTAAATAAAGGAATATCTATATACGTGAAGCGAAAACTTTGTATCCCTTTTTAAGGGAATTGCACGAACGGATTTTATTTTATTTTTTATTTTTATGTATTTAGCACACCGACATAAATATTACACATAGATAAAATTACATGTGGTAAATTACAAAATAAAATTACAGTGTAATAATTACAATCACAGGCATGCATGGCATTAATAGATGACAAAATATTTTTTTTTTTAATTTAATTCTAATTAGTATCTATATAGACAGAAAACAGTTTTTTTTTATAAGTACACAATTAAGTTATGTTTTTAATCAAGTGCCGCTTGAATGATCCAAATGCATCACCAAATATGTCGATGTTGTTATTTGTTGTTGTTGGTTGTTGGTATTTGGATGAAAGTGAAATTTGGCGTGGATAAAGTTTATATGAAGAAGTGGATAAAGCTATTATTTTATACAAGATGCATTAAATTGGTGGTAGAGCCACATTGAAACTATTACTGGTTTCAGCATGAATGGGTCGGCTCGCCCGGGGTAGTACCACCCTCTCATAGAAAACCGACGTGAGGTAACAGTGCTTGCATTGTTGCGTTTCGTTCGGTCATTGAGAGCGCCGGAGGCCCACCTCCCCTCCCCTCTCCTCCTCTCCCTCTCCCTCACCTAATCCCTTCCCCCAAATGGTGGCAACGCATTTGCGACTCCTCTGGTGTTGTTAATGTCCATGGACGGTTGTGATCATTTAACAGCAGGTGACCCACCTGTTCGTTTACCACTTATGACATAAAAAAATACATTAAATCAATTAAGATATACGTTACTTGCATACGTGTCTTACATTTACACGTTACATTACATTAGATTCCGATTACCATTCATCATCGTCCATTCAATATTTTTAACATGGCTTTCGTTCCATACCTTACATGGCCTTTGATATCAACTGGTCAAATTGTAGGTTAATCTTATAAAAAAAATTGTATGTGTACTTATGTACACGCGTTAGAAGTTATACTTCTTTAACGTAACAGGATAAAAATCTTTTCAAAAATTGTATCTTTCGCCTTATTCTACGTTTGTAGGAAAAACATCACTAACAATAGAAAAAAGGTATTTAATACATTGAAAGTTTTAATACAAACAACAAATACAAAGAAACAAAATGTTGACTATAGCTAACTTCAGGGTGTCGGTTTTTCGTGACGTTTCGGTGTGCGCGCGCATCGTAAAAATTTACTCTCATCATTTTTCCCTAACGCGCCAAAAGAATAACTTCAATAATATATCATATAAATTCATAATATAGATTAATAATTAATTGAACTAAAATAATTATTATATTCCTTCGTCTTATTGAATGTCAAAATGAATTAGGGTCGAATCTCGAACACTTGCCGAACACTAGTATACACAGTTCATCCAATAATGACACCCCCATTTCACTTCAAAAATAGTCTAAAAAATGCAGAATGATGTCCTTAATCGTAGTTAAGTACGTAGTTTTGTATTGTCATAAACCTGATAATATCTCAGTGACTATATATTTCCTATTCTGAAATTTCACTGGTATACTTTTAAAAACGAATACCCAATGATTTCCAATATAGAAATAATTTTCCAAATCGGTGTTAATTTAAGCGAATTACTGATGTCCTACGTCGTGCTAATGTATGCGGCATGGAAGTATATTTAATAAGGAGATAACTGCGTTGGTGTGTTCACGTGTTTCAGAGACCAGTTATTACGTGCATCTTATACTGTGAACTTGAAAGGGCAAGCGAAAGCAAGGCGGAGCTATTATGGTATAAATATCACTAAAAGATCACTCTGTATGGGAAATAACAGCTGCAAAACGATCAAAGTGGAGAACTGTTTTACATAGAAAGATGTTCACGTTTGAAGAAAAGGGGAATTTGATATTAGGCGTAACGAACTGACAGCCAGACTGCCTAAGGCTGTACAATATAATCAATTATAATAAGAATGTGATGATCTGTCCCAAGTATGAGCGTACGTTTACCGTGAAGGTAAGGATATATCAGCCATATACGTGCACATGAAAGAGCGGAGAAATAGACTCGTGCCATGAGAAGAGGGTTTTGATGTCAAATACCTATTATAGATTGGATTGTATTATAGAGGAAAGATATTATAGAGTGAACGATGGTGATGTTTACAGTTGACTCCTCTCTGTGCATTAACTAAAAACGAATTAACTATTTATGTTTTGTAGAAATATATAACATGACGAGATAAATCAGATCGAGTTTCTTGCCTGTTATTCTCGATAACTGGGTTGTTTGTCCGAACTAGTGGTAGATTTGACGTTCGTAAGCTCCTTATAGGGGCCTTTTTTTATTGTAACACAGCACAATGATTGCACTACGCCTGATGGTAAGCACAGTATAATCCAAAAACAACAGCGACCACCGAGTGACACACTATCCATCGCCGGTCACCGCTGTCATGCCGGCCTGTGAAAAGCTGGATATGCACAGGCTGATCCCGAAAGCCTCCGGCTCCCGGAGAGGTAGAGGCGGAGAGACGGCGTCTCAGAGGAGACGCCGTCGAAAGGTGGCAGCAGGACCTGGCAGACGAGCGGTTTGGACGGTTTACCGTGGACGCCGTCCGCCCGGTCCTGCGGGAGTGGATGTCCAGGGAGTGGGGCTCCCTGACGTTCCGACTGGTGCAGGTACTCACCGGACACGGTTGTTTCGGGTGGTACCTGTACCGGATCGCACGCAGGGAGCCGACCACCGCCTGCCACGAGTGCGGCGCTGTCGAAGATACCGCGCAGCACACTCTGTCTGAGTGTGCTGCGTGGGGGGCGCAGCGACGCATTTTGGCGGCGGCGGTGGGAACGGACTTATCGCTGCCGAGCGTGATTTCGGCCATGCTTGGCAGCGAACAGGCTTGGCGAGCGATGGCCTCCTTCTGCGAGGAGGTCATCTCGCAGAAAGAGGATGCGGAGAGGGCCCGCGAGGCAGACCCTCAAAGTGGCCCTTTTCTCCAAAGGAGAACAGGCGGGAGGAGATAAGGGATTTCCCCACGTTAAAAAAAAAAAAAAAAGTCTGATCCCGAAACGCGACCCGCTGAAGCGAATAACTATGAGGGGCTTTTATGCCATATACATGGTGGTTGCGATCCAGTCAGGCTGTAAAACCTTACCAACCTGCTTTTGCCATTGCCTCGATCGTTATTCAGCAGGGTGCACCACGTGCAGTTGAGATTGGCTTGGGTGTCTCAAGTCTTATGAAATAATTCGACACCCCTTACAACATTGATTTTAATTTTAGACTGTTAAATTTTTGTTTTATATGATACTAAATTTTAGAGTTCTAAGATGACAAAATTAAAAAAAAATGTATAACCGAAATGAGAAACTCCTAATTTTGAAGTCAAATAACAATTAAAAGAAGACGAGAAAGAAAATGCTAAATTGTTGAAGCTGCGTCATGTTTCCTAAGAACCTCTGATCCCCCTTGTCACGACTTGTCACAGTAAGTGCGAACGTAATTTATTAACGGGTCCTATTAATCCCGGGACTAATTTAATGGCTGGATCGCATGTAAACCACGAACAATACGATATGGTAACTCAAAATTCGAAAAAACTAAACTATTTAATGACTCTCAACGAGACTCAAGAAGCTTTCATATAAAGAAAAATGATTTATGGCAACGAAATAAGCGTTCAAGAAATAGCACGTTTAGAACGTTGCTAAAACGTGTGAGCGATATATTTAACTCGAGTTCTATTCTAAACATCGGAACAAATTCGATGAAAATCTAAGAGGAGGACTTCTTTAATTCAAATGCGATAACTATAAAGTTTAGTTTAACCGTTTCGTTTGTTTGTAAAAAGAACTAAGTGAAATTAAATCCTTAAATGTATTTAAAACTAGCTGCGCCCGTGACTACGTTAGCTCAAAGTAACTATTTCACGCGGAGAAGTTACGGGTACAAGCTAGTTGAGAAGTAAATTTCTTTAAACCGAAGTTTACCCTTATTACTGTAAATGAAATAGATGTGTTTCAAAGTTATAATATTGAATGCGTCGATCACAGCCCGCTTTTATCCTCCTCCAATATAGTAGCAAATGTAAGTCCCACTAACACGATTAGAATTCTCCCGACTGTGAATTTGATTAGCCTCAAAAGCGAAGTAGAATTAAGTCAGCCAGTTATATTGATACATGAAGATGTGTATATATTTGATATATTCTCTCTATTAAAAATAACCTTTTCTAATATCTCCATATTTTAATACAACAATTATATATATATATATTTTTTTATGTCATAGGTGGCAAACGAACATGTGGGTCACCTGCTGTTAAGTGGTTAAGTGATCACCACCGTCCATGGACACCAACAACACCAGAGGAGTCGCAAGTGCGTTGCCAGCCTGTGTTTGGGAGAAGGCGGAGTGGGGAAGTGATATATTTAATATTGACATTTTGTATTAAGATTATGCTATTCACCATGTGTTTGATATAAAAAACGTATATAATTATCGTTCGGAGTGCCAATAGATGTGAAAGAGAGGCTAATGATAATAATTTCAATTTACAAATTATGAAATTTAAATAATTCACCCTGAAATTAATTTAAAAACTCAAAAGTCAACAGAAAACTCACAGTTCAAATTGCATTCCGTTGAGTTTTCCCTTCTGTTGGCAAACTCTATAACTGTCACGGCTTTTTTTTATTTTGAAAATAGACCTTTTCAAGGAAGTCACATTTTAAGAGTGTCACGGAGCGTTACATGATATAAGCAACTATAACGTTACTGTGTATTGCGTATTTTGACGCAAATAACGCTAAATGTATATATTGTTTTCGGGCGTATTACTATCACGTCTATATCTCCCAGTTAATAACCGTCTGAAATGTTGAACTGGGTGACGAAGTTCAAACTATGCGGTGGAATAATCGGGACCGAAATTTAAAGTAGGTAATGCATAATTCATGTAATCTAAATTTGTTCCACTGAAGGAATCTTTGGGTAACTATTTAAATTTGCTCCTGAAGTAAGAATTGAATTGTTATGGAACAAGTTGAGTGAGAAATTATTTATTTAAGTCGTATTAGTAATGAATGGGTCGGCTCGTCCGGGGTAATACCACCCTCTCACAGAAACACCGACGTGAAGTAACTGTACTTGCATTGTTGCGTTTCGTTCGGTCAGTGAGAGCGCCGGATACCCAACTTCCCCCCCCCCTCCCTTCCCCACTCTTCTTTCTCCCAAACACAGGCTGGCAACGCACTTGCGACTCCCCTGGTGTTGTTAGAGTCTATAAACGACGGTGATCACTGAACATCAAGTGAACCGCCTTTTCGTTTGCCTTATATGATATGAAAAAAAACCAAGATTGAAACTTATACATATAAATACGTACCTACCTTACGTTTAACGTGTAACGAAAATGTTTTCCTAACATGCCATAAGAACTTTCAGTTTAAAACAAAACAGCGCATTACGATTTCTCTTATTTAATTATGCTTATCTAACTCAATGTATACCATAGTTCTTTCGTTTTCCATCTTTACCCTAATAACTAATACCGTCCTAGTTAAGCACTAAAACTGACACCAGAGTAGGCCCCCCTCGGACCAGACTAGGCCCCCCTCGGCAACTGCTCAAGCCTAGGTCCGTTCCCTCGGCGTGGAGCCCTTCAGTACGCTGCTCGCGCGATACAGTGACACAAAATCTTACATCACTGCGACAACATTATTCATGTCACCTCCATACACGCATACACGCTTACACATGCAAGTGGAAGGGTTTTAGCTTTTTTCCCTTATCAAACTGAAATAGTTTAGAAAATTATCTGATACGAAATATATATAAGAGTTGTTGAGTTATGTATACTTGGCACACATATACGTTTCAACAACTCATATATGTATGAATAGTTAGCTAAGCTTAGCTTACATAGGTCGCGAATTGCATGTATCAGGCAACAGCCAAAGCCGAGGTGTGCCGCGCACCATTGAGCTAGTTGTCAAAATAAAATCGGCTGAGTGCCTTAAGTGCTCGCCTTAGTAGTCCGGTGAAGCTGTTAAGACCTTGCTTGGTCAATAGCGTGGTCAGTTTGAAAAAAAAACTAAAACTGACCTTGAAATTTCACCCTCTAGGTGCCTTGAAGAGTAGTTTTGCCTCAAAAACTACAAGTTAAAAACATATTTCCCAAGCGTCAGGACAGGCGTGAAGGGGCGCGCTCAATTTGTGAGAGGGTTAAGCAAACATTTTGTAATGAAAAGTGAATATTTGGACTGCGTTATACTTTGTTTTACTACGTAAATTACGCGTATAATGGTTCTTGCTTCTAATGGGAATGAAATACGGTTTAGATACTAATTCATTTAACAGTTTGTAGCAATGTATTTTATGCACCGAGAAAAAAAATTGAGCCGTCACAGGACACCTGGCAGACGTGAAGCACATGTGTAACGTAGTGAACAACACTATAGGTTTGCGAGCTCAGTGCGGCAAAAGAGATCTCGCCACGTCAACCATCAGGTTTACTATAGACTATAGATGTTTCACATCAAAAACATAAACACTATACCGTTCGCCCACTTCTTCCACAGCCAGAAACGCTTAGCTTCACCTGTATGTATGTATGTTTGTAACCGGCCCCTTTGAACTCCATTTTGTCCTACTTTAAACGATCAGATTTCATTCAAACTTTGCACACCTGTCAAAGGTGGATGACAATGCTATAATCCGAAAAAAAAGGTAAAAAAATTTAACTAAAAAATAAATAATAGTTTAAAAAAACTAAAAAAACGCGCTTTCATAAAAAATCCAACTAAAAAAACAGAAAATAAAACAGATAATGACCTCAGATATCAGTATTTTTATCATTTTTTTGTCACTTTTTACAAAAATATACTAATATTTCTAATCCACACTATTCATAATCCAAATTTATTACATTTTATTTTCTGTTTTTTAGTTGGATTTTTTATGAAAGCGTGTTTTTTTAGTTTTTTTTAAACTATTATTTATTTTTTAAACCAAATATTTTGTAAGTAAAACAAAAATGTCGAAGTAGTCATAAGGTCTGCCGACACGAATGGAAACTTATAACAATGGAATAACTGTCTTCGTTTTTAAATTTTAAAGTCAACTATATCTGTCAGAGTTATTTAATTTTCACAATTTGTAAATTGAAACTATTAATATTACTGGTTTTCACGTCTATTGGCACTATGAACAATAATTATATACATGTTAACACAGTTTTATTATTCAGTCAAATGTATAAGGGACTGCACAATATCAATATAAAATACAAATATTAGTTGCATACAGTGAGTGAGTTCAAGAACCATGTCAAGCGGGTTTTATTATCTAAAGGCTATTATAGGGTGGATCAATACGTGAATGATTGTGACGTCTGGAAATGACGCCCCTCTCTGTGCATCCACTAATAATGAATGTGAATATTTATATTACTATAGAAATATATGACATGAAAAAATAAACCAGATCGAGTTTCTTGCCGGTTCTTCTCGATGACTGGGCTGTTTTCCGAACCGGTAGTAGCTTTGACGTTCATAAGCGCCTTCTCAGGGCCTAAATTGAATAAAGGATATTTTGATTTGATTTGATTTGATACAGGTTGCTATACAATACGCCGCTAGTCAGACGCAAGCCGCGCAAGCGCAATACGTTCGGTCACGCTTACTAGCGTGTCATGACGCGAAATTACAAATTTACCTCCTGCCAAAAATACGCAAAGAAATTTTCACTTCAGAATCTTTAAAACCGTGGCCAATTTTGAATATAACCATACTTGAATCCAACTGAACACACAAAAAATTTCATCAAAAACTCTTTAGAAAGGGTTTAAGGACAGTATACACGGACAGAAGAATTATGTATATAAAAATTAATAAACCTATTTTTTTGGAGTTATACTTCTTTTGGTGCGTTAGGGAAAAATGATGAGAGTAAATTTTTACGATGCGCGCGCACACCGTCACGAAAAACCGACACCCTGAAGTTAGCTACAGTCAACATTTTGTTTCTTTGTATTTGTTGTTTGTATTTCTTTGTATTAAAACTTTCAATGTAATGAATACCTTTTTTCTATTATTAGTGTGGTTTTTTTCTACAAACGTGGAATAAGGCGAAAGATAAAAATTTTGAAAAGATTTTTATTTTTTTACGCCAAAGAAGTATAACTTCTAACGCGTGTACATAAGTACACACAAGCTTTTTTACATAAAACACAATAAGAAAAAAATTGGCAAAGTACGTACAGGCGTTTTGTAATGTGCGTACAAACATTCAAACAAACAAATACAAACATACACGGGTGCAATGTACATATCCATTTTAATGAAATACTATTAAGGGCAGTTTCGATCTACATGATGTGTACAACGTATATAATGTATTTAATTTGATAGGGAATAATACTTCATTACATAGTATAAAATAAAGTCCCCTACAGCGGCTGTCTGTCTGTTCGCGATAAACTCAAAAACTACTTAACGGATATTCACGCGGGTTTCACCAGTGGATAGAGGGATTCACGAGGAAGGCTTTGGTATACAATTTGTCAAGGATTCTTTTATAATCAGGGCGGGACAACGTCTGCCGGACCGGCTAGTTATTGTATAAAATACACATAATTATTTTTGTAAAAAGATAAAAATGGTTATTGTGGGTTATCCTTTAGAGATAAATATATACTATCAGTGACTTTTTTATCAATCTTTTTAAGATATACAATTTCATGGCACATTAATTTGATATATTTCGTAAGGTTTGGCCAGCGTTTGCGATTTAAGCACACAAAAATGTGTTTGTTATGACATCGCATTACAAATCTATAAATTTATCGACTCTTCTGTACTTTAATATGCATGTATTATACTTATAAGCATTCCGCTTGAATCACTCTATCTATTGCTGAAAACTGTATTAAAATCCGTTTAATAGCTTTAAAGATCTAAGGGAACAGACAGCGGAAGAGACTTCATTTTATACTATATTAAAATGTAGATATAACCTACACTTCTCTCTTAACAACAAATCTATATTAAAAGAAGTCGCGGGCTTCGACCAATTAAAAATAATTCGTAAAATAATATCTCTATTAAAAATGAAACCTAAAATCATCTTTCATACTTCATTACTTCGTATCAGAGAGATTTCTGTAATTGAAATTTGAGGCTTCGTACCTATTCAGAAGCCGGTCGACGTTGATTCCCTTTACACACCAGTAAATTACTCCAAGATATAATAATCTATTCAGTGGAAATATTTCTGAAGTTGTCCTTATTCTTAGTGCCCTCTTTTATATTATTTCTAACTTTTAGTCGTCATTTGTTAGGATTTGTCGAAGTGAAAACTTTTTTAGGCGCGTTTAACTGTACTTTTCATTCTACGTGACATGCAAGGTCAGCGTAACCGACCATATTCTGCCTGGTACACATATATGTATCAACAGTTAGCTTAGGTTAGCTCCGCAATGCGCAGCGCACGGTGGCACTGAGGGCGATCCGGGCATACCACACGGTGTCCTTGGCGGCGGCTTTCACGCTCGCCGGCTCCCTGCCCTGGGAGCTGGAGGCGGGTGTCCTCGCCGCTGTGTATTAGTACACGGCGGCGAGAAAGCGTAGTGGTGAGCCTCCGGCTCTCAGGGAAGTCGAATTTAAGAAAACGAACTTGTGGGTCACCTGATGTTAAGTGATCATCACCGTCCATAGACACTAACAATACCGGGGGTGTCGAGTGAGGGGAGAGAGGAGAGGGCAAGGGAGGTGGGGCTCTGGCGCTCTCACTGACCGAACGAAACGCAACAATGCACTGTTACTTCACGTCGGTTTTTCTGTGAGAGGTAGTAACCCCAGACGAGCCGGCCCATTCATGCTGAAACCAATAAGAAACCAATTAATTGAAATTCTATTATCCTGCAATTTATAAGAAAGGAATAAATCGTTTTTTGGCCTTTGCCTCAATTTTAGAAGGTTTTATATACTATATTGTCAAAACCTGATACTACAAAAACTCTTTCGTATACAGCTTATATTACAATTTTTTTAACACTAAATCTATCACTAGAGGCTAGAGGCTAGAGGCCTAGAGGCTTAAATCCCAATAAAAAAATACACATCTATGACTGATATGAAATATATCTAATTCTGTAACAGGAATTATATTTGAAAGTAAAATATTTTTTTTAATATTCTGTACTAAATGGTGCCTGCGACTTCGATTTCTGGAATATAATATAATTTATTCATAGCAATCAAGTATTTTATCTGTTTTAAATCTTTCATTAATTTAATTATAAATTTGTCATGATTATTTAAATTTATATCGGTATAAATTTTATACCGAGGGTTTTAGTCCGTGCGACTCGGACATAACCCACCCTCTCCCCCGGGAGGGTGGCGTATCCATAAGGGATTGCCTCACGTAAAAAAAAAAAAGATAGGTCGTATTGTGTGGAGGGCGTCCGTGTCGGGGTGGGGACCCAGATGAAGTATCTGGACCTCACCCTGGACGGACGCTGGCGGTTCGAACCCCACTTCAAGGGGCTCGAACCACGCATAGTCAAGGCGGCAGCGGCGCTCGGACGACTCCTCCCCAACACGGGGGGGCCGGGCGCCGCCTGCCGCCGCCTTTACATGGGGGTAGTCCGCTCCATGGCCGTCTATGGGGCACCGTTGTGGGTCGACGCCCTCAACGCCACCAATATCCGTGTGCTGCGAGCTGCGCAGCGTACAGTGGCGTTGAGGGTGATACGAGGATACCGCACGGTGTCCTCTGGGGCGGCCATGGTGCTGGCCGGCTCCCTTCCCTGCTTAGCTTAGGTTAGCTCAGATAGATCTCGAGGTGCGGCAGCGGCGCTCGGACGACTCCTCCCCAACACGGGGGGGCCGGGCGCCGTCTGCCGTCGCCTCTATATGGGGGTCGTCCGGTCCATGGCCGCCTACGGGGCACCGTTGTGGGTCGACGCCCTCAACGCCACAAATATCCGTGCGCTGCGAGCTGCGCAGCGTACCGTGGCGTTGAGGGTGATACGAGGATACCGCACGGTGTCCTCGGAGGCGGCCATGGTGCTGGCCGGCTCCCTTCCCTAGGAGCTAGAGGCGGAGGTGCGGCGGTTAACAAACGAATGGGGGAGCCTCTAGCTCCCAGAGAAATAGAGGAAAAGCAAAAAGCGTCGAGGGAGGAAGTAGTGGAAAGTTGGAGGCGGGACCTGGCGGACGCGCGATACGGTCGATACACGATCGACGCCGTCCGCCTGGTCCTGCCGGATTGGTATAATAGAGGATGGGGCTCCCTGACGTTCCGTCTGGTGCAGATCCTGACCGGGCACGGTTGCTTCGGTTGGTACCTGCACCGGATAGTACGCAGGGAGCCGACCGCCGTATGCCATCAGTGCGGCGTTGACCCGGACACCGCGCAGCACACTCTGTCTGAGTGTGCTGCGTGGGAGGAGCAACGTCGCACTCTGGCTGCGGCGGTAGGGCAAGATCTCTCACTGCCGAGCGTGGTTGCAGCCATGCTCGGTAGTGAGGATAACTGGAATGCAATGGCCTCCTTCTGCGAGGAAGTCGTCTCGCAGAAGGAGGCGGCGGAGAGGGTCCGTGAGCAAGACCCTCAAAGTGGCCGTCTCCGCCAACGGGGGACGGGCTGGAGGAGGCGTCAGTTTGACCGCCTCCTCCCACTGTAACCGGACCAGGGAAGATGGGTCGGGGGGCCCACCTTCCCATTGGATACATGTATTTAATTGTTTTAAGTTTTCCCTTCTGATGGCAGTCAGTTTTATATGAATAACATATAAAAGCCACACACTCCGAATTAGATAGTTTACATTCGTCTTAGAGGACGCACATAGAGAGGGGTCATTCCCAAGCGTCACCATCATTCGCATAATTGATCCACCCTATAATGCCTTTAGACATTAAAACCCGCTTAACATAACATAACATAGGTCTTGACCTGGCAAATCGGTAATGTACTTTGGGACTTTGTTATAAAACCAAACAATATTTACTTAAAAATAATTAAGTAAAAATCGATGCAGTCATAAGAACTGACGACAGAAGTGAAAACTTAAAACAATGGAATTTTGAAATTAATTATAGGTCTGTATTATTTTTAATGTCAAAGGAGGCAAACGAACAGCTCAGTCATCTGATGTTAAGTGATCATCGCCGTCCATTGACACTTGTATCATAAGGCAGTCGCAAATGCATTGCCAGCCTGTGTTCGGGGGAAACTGGTAACGCGAAAGGGGGAGGGGAGGTGAGCCTCCGGCGCTCTCACTGACCGAACGAAACGCAACAATGCAAGCACCGTTACATCACGTCGGTGTTTCTATGAGAGGGTGATATTCCCGGGCGAGCCAATCCCTTTATGGTGAAACCAGCAATAGCTTCAGCGTGACTCTACCACCTATAAAACCTATGTAAGGGATGTATTTGCAGATACAGCTAGTAAATATATAACGTTAAACCGAACAAACATCCAAAACATTCGCACGTAATTCCGAGAAGCAATACAATAAATGTTGGTTTTAACATCGCTTCCAGAATTTTCTTCACGCATCGACGACAAATCTGTACAGGAACAACGCGTTTTATGCCATAACCATACGAACCGCGACACCGGAATTCTAAACGGGTCGTAATATTACGATATTCCTTAATGCGCTTGTATTAGCGATGTCTTCCGTATATAATTATCCCCTTTAACCCTCGAAAGATTGGTTATCTAAAAACAATAATGTAAATATCCATTTACATTTGTCAATAAAATACAATAAGGTTTAAAAAAAGTCTTGAACTTTGTTTTTTTTTTTATTGTAGCACGGCTAAATGACTGCATTATGCCTGATGGTAAGCATAGTACAATCTAAAAACAATGGCGACCACCGAGTGATACACTATCCATCGCCGGTCGCCGCTGTCATGGCGGCCTGCGAAAAGCTGGATATGCACTGGCTTATCCCGAAACGCGACCCGCAGAAGCGAATCACTATGACGGGCTTTGTCGCCATATACATGGCGGTTGCGACCCAGTCGGGTTGTAGAACACTACCACCCACCTTCGCCATTGCCCCGTTCGTTATTCAGCCGGGTGTACCACGTGCAGGTGAGGTTGGCTTGGGTGTCTCAAGTCTTATGATGTTATTCGACACCGCTTACACTCCAAAATTTATCGAATCGTTCAAGGAATGACGTCAGCCTTCTAGAGTTTGCCACCCTCCTCTATCGATAGCTATAGTATAAAGTGTCACGGATCCGTGTAGAATATCGCAATATTTCCATGTAGGTTTAGTTATATCTGACTCGTGCCTATGGTCATTTTTTTTTAAGTATATCATAGAAGGCAAACGAACAGGTGCGTCACCTGATGTTAGGTGATCACCACCGTCCATAAACACTTGCAAACACTAATAGAGTCGCAAGTGCGTTGCCAGCCTGTGTTTGGGGGGAAAAGAGGGAAGGGGGAAGAGAGTAGAGGTAGGCCTCCGGCGCTCTCACTGACCGAACGCAACGTAACAATGCAAGCACTGTTACTTCACACCGGTTTTCTGTAAGAGGTGGTACCACCCCGGGCGAGCCGGCCCATTCATGCTGAAACTAGTAGTAGCTTTAGCGTGGCTCTACCACCTACAATAAACAAACTCACTTGCCCGACTATTTTAATTATACGGCATACAGCATCGATATTTACGTTATTCACAGCGGTAGACGGACAACCATCACGAACTTTATTATATACTAGCTGTAGCCGAGACTCCACCCGCGTGGCACCTAATGTAAAAAAACAGTGCCAAACAAAATCATCGAAATGTATTAAGTCCATTTACTTATCCACTTCTCTCTCGTATTTAAGTCGCGTCCTCATTAAAATTACAATAACTTTTGATAGAGTGAACCGATTTTAATGAAAGACTAGACTAATTCTTACTCGAGGATGCTTTATGATTTTCTTGATGAAGTTTTATCGTGAACAAAGTACTTTAGCAGTGACGCGTGTTCATACAAACAGACAGACAGAGAGACATTTCTAAAAATGATATGTATTTTATTTCTTATTCCAATATACCTGCAACAATTTGTATTTTTATATTTTAATTGTAACAAATTTTTTAGCTGGTAGAGCCACGCTGAAGTTATTATTGGTTTCTGCATGAATGGGTCGGCTCGCCCGGGGTAGTACCACCCCCTCGTAGAAAACCGGCATGAAGTAACTGTGCTTGCATTGTTGCATTTCGTTTGGTCAGTGAGAGCGCCGGATAACCCACCTCCTTCCCTACTCCACCTCCTCCACACACAGGGTGGCAACGCACTTGCGACTCTCCTGATGTTTCAAGTGTCTATGGACGGTGGTGATCACTTAAAATCAGGTGACCCACCTGTCCGTGTGCCTTCTATGATAATAAAAAAAAAATCCACGAAAATCTAAAAAATACATACACGTTAGATTTATATTCTATGTATAGACTAAACATAACCGTGTTGATATTTTTCAAATCAGCTATAAACAGTTGGCCCGAAGTCGTAGTTACCAACTAGTTTAATATATAGCAATGATTTATTTTAAGTTAAATAAAAAAAAATATACACTTATATTGAAGTAAAGTTACGCGACCTTTTCTAGATACAATTTTACCTTTTTACACTCGTAAATGTCCTTATCGAGTCCCTCTACGACCCTCTTGAGCCCTCCTTGCTCCCTTGCCCTTTCAAACTTCCCAGTCCTTACCTGAAATATAAGAGAAATGTTTTGCACGTTAATATAATAACTTTTTGCATAATAAACCCAATAGTTATAGAGTATTAGCATTTAAATAAACTTACAAATAGATACAATTTTTAATATGGAAGAACAAAAACTCTACTACATATATATTTTTGAAGTTATAAGTACTTTTGGCGCGATAGGGAAAAATGATAAGAGTACATTTTTACGTTGCGCGCGCACACCGTGACGAAAAACCGACACCCTGAAGTTAGCTATAGTCAACATTTTGTTTCTTTGTATTTGTTGTTTGTATTAAAACTTAAAAAATTAAAATGTAATATCCCATTGTACGAAGTCGTGGAGGTTTAGTGGTTTGATCGGTGGAATATTAATTTGAAATCCGCATGTTCGAACCGCGGCATGTACCGACGAATTTTTCGGAATTCGCGTACATTTACTAATTTAAATTGGTAACAGGATCGGCTGACGGTGAAGGAAACCATCGTGAGGAAACCTGAACCTGAGGAATGTTCTTGTAGTATACGTGGGAAAACATAGGACTGTGACTTCTCAGAGTTTGAAATCGCTTATACGTCGCAATCACCAGATTACGCCTATAACTTCTTTTGGGAAGAGGCCTATGGCCCTACAATGAGTCACTTACAGGTGATGATGATGTTCCCATAGTACCAGAGTCTGATCACATTTTCTTTTTCTAGGGGTCCGCAGCTGAGGTAGACACCATATGTTTACTACAAAAACGGGCAGTTCGAGCAATCTATAATTTGGGGCCTTGTGAGTCATTAAGGACTAAGTTTCAGGAATTCGGTATTTTAACTCTGCCCTCCCAATATATTCTTGAGAATTTGATGTACGTCCGGAAAAACTTAGGCAATCTGGATCTAGTAAAAGACCGACATAATGTAAATACCAGAAACCATAAGAACCTGGTCACTCCATGTTTCAGGCCAATAACAGTTTTTTAGGTAATAGTGTTAGATTTTATAACAAAGTCCCAAAACACATTACCGATTTGCCGGATAGTAAGTTCAAGTGTTATGTCAAGCGGGTCTTAATACATAAAGGTTATTTACTATAACGTGGATCAATATGTGAACGATGGCGACGTCTGGAAGTGATGCCTCTCTCTGTATATCCACTAAAAACGAATGTAGCTCTATGTGTCTATTATATTGTAAGAATCAAAAAATATCTTAGTTATTATGAAAAGATAAACCAGATCGAGTTTCTTGCCGGTTCTTCTCGATGACTGGGTTTGTTTTCCGAACCGGTGGTAGCTTTGACGTTCATAAGTGCCTTCTCAAGGCCTAAATTGAATAAAGAGTATTTTGATTTTGATTTTTATTTTATAAGTCCTCTGTGCTTTACTCCTTAAGGTTATCTGTTCGACACCGCATTAAATTATTGCTTTATTAAGCTCCCTATAACCGTAATCTAGTTCAGATCTCGGTCGAGTCATCTGGGAATAAGGTTATTCAATAAGAAACACGTTTCTTAAACAATATTGCCATTAAAAGAGAGTCATATTTATATAATATTGCTGTATATTGTCTATCTGTCTGTCTAAAGGCTTTTATAGAGTGACGTCTGGAACTATCTATATTCTGGTAAAATATATATCAGGAAATGATCAACAAGATTAAGTTTCTTGTCGGTTCTTCTCTATGACTAGGTTTTTTTTGCGAACCGGTGGTAGCTTTGACGTTCATAAGCGCCTTCTCAGGACCTAAATATAGTAAAGTATTTTTGATTTTAATTGTTAAAACTACGAACAAAACCAGGCAATGAAGCTAAACAAGGATTATGATCTTGTATATGAGCTGACAAAAAACGGCTACGTAGTTACTCCACTCGCCGTAGATGTGGGAGCGACATGTATACCAACAAAATATCTCAATAACTTGCTGAAATTTTGGTTAGTCCAGAACTACAGCCAGTTCTATATTTTTTTTATCTTTCTTCTATTCTATAGACTCTTGGTCCGCACCTTTTGTTGCATTCGTTTTATTTATTGTGTGCGTCAAAAATAGTACCTGTGAGTGTTTTTTTTAAAATTTATTTATTATTATTTTATATATATATTTATATTTTTTTTTGGTTTCATTTCTATTAGTTCATTACGAGTTCATTAGTTATTAACTATTTTAGGACGGGCCAGTTCTATATTAGAACGAGTATTTAAAGCTGTATTAGCAGGTTAATACCAGATTTGGGTAGGCAAGAAGAGACACACAATTAGTGAAGGGCTGATGTTACTCGGTACCCCCAGACCACGGCGGCGTGATCTGTGGATACTAATTAATTATTATTTTATATTGAGATGTGATGAAATTATCATTATGGGAGGTTTACGACGATAATATTATAATAGGGTGGTTTAGTGAGTTACAAAGAAGTTGGGGCATTCTTTTGAGGATCATTATGGAGTAATGTTGTGGAGAAGGAAATTACATTTTGATTCTCATTTATATCATTTTTGTGATGGATCATGGCGAGAGTTATCTGGCGCTGCCGCCACCTGCTCGTCGACATATACTACCCTCAGCGAGGTGGGTATCCATTACGTGAAGTAACAGTGCTTGCATTGTTGCGTTTTGTTAGGTCAGTGAGAGCTCCGGAAAACCCACAGCCTCTACTCCCCTTCCCCCTTTCCTACTCCCCCTCCCCCATACACACTTGCGACTCTTCTGGTGCTGCAAGTGTCTATGGACGATGGTGATCACTTAACATCAGGTGACCCATAGGTTCGTTTGCCTCCAATGATATAAAAAAAAATCACAGACGTAATATTAAAACTGAGCACAATATTTATTTAAATGATCGAATCATTTTGAAGTGAGCCATGGGTGCTGCCATATTGGGCATGGCTGCTCTACCGAGCGCCTTTCACTCTACCCCTACCCTGCGTCCAGCCGTTAAACGACATGCGATAGATGGACGAAAAAATGGCGAAAGCGGGGTGATAGGGTTTACAGCCACCATGTATATGGCGAAAAACCTCGTTTTAGTGACTCGCTTCTGTGGATCGTGTTTCGGGATCAGCCTGTGCATATCCAGCTTTTTGCAGGCCGGCATGACAGCGGCGACCGGCGATGGATAGTGTGTCACTCGGTGGTCGCCATTGTTTTTGGACTGTACTGTGCTTACCATCAGGCACAGAGCAGACATTTTACCGTGCTACAATAAAAAAAAATTGGTAATACCCGAATGGATAGGCGAAATATACGACAATGAAATAAACAAAAGCTATAACTATTTGAAACAAAATCTATCATTTATTCCACTCAGTAAAGATTATAAAAGGGCTATTCACAATTCAGCTGAAACTCGTTGAACAAAGTGAAAGCACTCGTAAACTGTTCGAAGCCAGTTCGATCGCAATTAACTCTAATGAGATCTCGAATCCAACTGACATTAGAGAACGAGGTATGGTCTCATTTGCGGAGATCAAAATAGTATTTTTAACTGATTTCTTGAAAAGGAGGTTCTCAGTTCGGCAGTATGTTTTTGATGTGAAACTTTTGTGAAACGAAAATGTGCAACGAAAATAGATAGTTATAAATGTATGCTAATACTATATTAGCAATTATTAATCAAACATAATAATAAAAACGTGTTAACCTCACTCGGCTGATTCAGCAACACACTACTTAACAATATACCATACTCGATACGGATGGGCCGGCGCTCCGCACGAGATTGACCTACGCTCCCATTTCTCTACGCTCTTCATAGGTCAGCTCCTCCGATATGTCGGGACTTATCAGGCCGAGTCCAAGAACAATCAAATACAATGTTAGCGGATAAAGAAATACAACACTAGTATAGTCACCACGAACTATTGTTCGTGCCGCAGATGTTACTTGCTCCCGCCGTAAAAAGGGCATGCAGACTCGGGCACGTTCGTCGCTCTGGCAGAACTTCTGCACAGGCCCGTGTGGTTAAGGCGTATTGTGCCGATACGCCTCCTACGATCGTCGGAGAGGGCAACTCTCGCCCTCCCCAGTTAGGTCTAGGTTTCTGACCCCTGACGCGTTGCGTTGCGTTGCGTTTCGTTCGGTCAATGAGTGCGACGGAGGCCCACTTCCCTTTCCCGTCCCCTCTCCCTCTCCTCCATCCCCCCTCCCCCAAGCACAGGCTGGCAACGCACTTGCGACTCCTCTGGTGTTGCAATTGTCTATGAACGGTGGTGATCACTTAACATCAGGTGACCCACCTGTTTGTTTGCATCCTATGATATAAAAAAAAAAGAAAAAAAATTGTATATTTATCGCATTCTCTTAAAAATTAATCAGAGTAATATGTTCCACTTCGAACACGTGTGAACTACACACAACTTTTTTTAAGTTCGTTACCTCAGAACTTAGCCATTTAGAAACCGATTTGGAAAATATTTTTTTTTATTGAACAAATTTTTTTATTAAAAATAAAAAAAATATTTATTTATACATTATGCCTTAAATACGCAATGGCGGGCCTGTTACTACTGATCTTGTATTTAAAAGATACAAAACTGAATAGGAAATGCATAGCGATTAACGTATTAGTAAGTTTATAACAACGTAATACTAGATAATGGACTTTATGGTGCAATTTTTAGTCCAGATTTTTATCAATATTCTTGTTAAAATTCGACACATTATAACGACGACAAAATATAGTGTACTATTAAGTATGACATGGATTTAAAATATTTAAAAAAAATGTAATCATTTGAAGCAGGCAACCTTCAACCGTCAAGGACGACATACTGGTATACCATTATCTTATCGTAGTTCTGTAATCTCCATTGTATTACATGTGTGACGCACACGATGACTAGAAACAGTACAATGTTCCTGATATTCAACCTTCGACATGCTATTGAATTTATACAGGATGGAATTTTGTAATGCCACTTGGAGGGAAAGTACTCTAAATAATAGAGATAGTAAATTTTACTACAAAGAAACAGGTATTTGTTTATGAAAAGAAATGAAACTGCATTTAAAGATTTTCGAAATTTCTCTTGGTTCACCCGGAAATCCAACTGAATAAAATCTGTATAAATTACACCCTGTAATTTTATTGAATCGATCGTTAGGGTCAATCACAAGGATGAAGTCTCTCTAACGTACTTGGTAAATTTAATGAAAGAAAAGCCATGAAATCTGTACTTATAAATTCAATGGGTAAAGCACTTTTACTCAAAGATCCATCTGTTTCCGTTTACTTATGTCTTATAATTTATCATTGACGTTATTTATCAATTAAAATGACTAATTAAGTACTATTTAGATAAGACGATTGCAATAGCACGTGTTTCTAATGCTAACTCCTTTCTTAAATTCGATATAAATGCGTGTGTGAGGTAGTTTTATAAATATAGAACGTTACATTAGAAAATAGATTGTCATTTGTTATTCATATTTGATTGTTTCACAAATCATTTCATATTTGTCTCACGGTAAAAATGGCTTATCAAGAACAATTTGATTTAATGGAAGCTAATTTTTTAAATAACAAAGATGTTAAGGTGGTATGTAGAGAGATATCGATACCGACGGCCACCAACTCGGTTCGTACTGAAAAGAATGGTAGAAAATTTAAAGAATACGGGCAGTTACAAAAGTCGGCGGCAAACTTAAGAGACTTTTAAGAGTGGTAGAGCAACGCTGAAGCTATTATTGGTTTCAGAATGAATGGGTCATGTCGTCTGGGCTAATACCACCCTCTCATAGAAAACTGACGTGAAGTAACAGTGATTGCATTGTTGCGTTTCGTTCGGTCAGTGAGAGCGCCAGAGATCCATCTCCCTTCCCCTCTCCTCTCCCCCCTCACTCCCTTTCCCTGAAACACAGACTGGCAACGCACTTTCGACTGCCCTGGTATTGTTAGTGTCTATGGACGGTGGTGATCACTTGAAATCTGGTGAACCACAAGTTTGTTTGCCAGTTATGACATTAAAAAAAAACTCTTCAGCAGAACAATAACGATTTTGATCTAAATGTTTTAACATACTTCGAAGCATTTCCAAAAGCTTCAAGCAGGGAACCTGCTGCAGAAACTGGAACCACCCACACCCGCCTACTTAAAGTGCTGAAGAAGTGTAAGTTTAAATGTTATCGTGATGGTCGGTTGGTGCAAAAATTGCATCCCGGGGATTGTGAGAGACAACTACAATTTTGTCAAAGCATGCTGAGAGGAATTGACCATAACCCTAATTTTTGAGCAACATTGTATTGTCTGACGAAACCACCTTCAGCAATAATGGTATATACAATCGCCGCAATAACCACTATTGCTCTCGAGTGAATCCTATTCGTGTTCGTGAAACTAACAGTCAAGTAAGATTTTCGTTCAACGCTTGGTGCGGAATTATGAGAAATATGGTTGTTTTAGTGCATGTGTACGAAGGTAATTTAAACACTGTCAAGTATCTTGAAATACTGATTGAACCTTTTGAGAAATGAGTTAAATGGTTTTTCCGATGAAGAGCGAAACCAAATAATTATACAATAAGATGGTGCTCTTGCATAACAGCAGAATAAGTACTTCCTACATTAATAACCATTTTAATACCTGGATTGGTATAAACGGCACAATCAGATGGCCTGCAAGATTATTTTGTGGGGATATGTAAAAAATAAAATTTACATTAAATCTTATGCAAGTGTAAACGAATTGAGAGACAAAGTTCAGAATAAGATTTATAATATTCACCACAACACGCTATTAAAGGTTACTAGAAATGAATTTGTTAAAAGAATAAATTTGTGTATCCAAAAAAATGGAGCGCATTTCAAGCAAATAATTAGTTTACCATTTTTTGTAAATAATTAAAATAATTGAAGATTTCATTAAAATTACTAAGTTTGTTAGAGAGATTTCACCCTTGTGGTTGACCCTAACGATCGATGCAATAAAATTACAGGCTGTAATTTATACAGATTTTAGTCGGTTCGATTCTCGGATGAAGCAAGAGAGTTTTCGAAAATCTTTGAATGCAGTTTTATTTCTTTTCAAAAATAAAGAAATGTTTCTTTGGAGTATAATTTGCTATCTATTTAGAGTACTTACCCTCCAGGAGACACAAAAAAATTGCATCCTGTATATGGTGCAAAATTAATGATGGCCGCCCATAGATCAATATTATTTTACAGTATATAATTATTAATTATTACTGAGAAAACTCTGAACCCACGAATCCTCGGGGATAGTCAAAAGTTGGCTAGTTTTCTGTTACATATAAATTGCAATATAGCAAGCAAACCATAATCTTGAAGAACTTCGTTTTTAACCGGAACGGTTGTGTCGCCCAAGCAGATACTATAAATAGCCTACCAAAGCTAAAGCCTACAGAAAAAATGTAAGGCTAAAAGATCCCATCAGACTTCGTAACTATAAATAATAATCATAAATACAATGGTACAACAAAATAACCTCAAGGAGGGTTGATGTCAGGCAGGCGGCCCATCGTAAAAATTAAGCCAAATCATATACCGCAACATGACAAACATGTTGTACCGACCCTACTTATGTGGGATAAGGGTAAGAAGAAGAAGTATATAATTATTAATAAATACCACAACGCAAGATTGTGAGTCAACTGGATACATATGGACTCGTTACGAAATTGTATGCTTCTTTTTATAAAGCGTCCCTAACCTTAGTAATTTTCTTCAATCTTAAGCTATATCGCTACTAATTTAATTTAAGTTAACGTGCGCGTACGCCTCGCGCGTAATCCGCTTCATCTGGACAAGCTCTTAGGGGTCTCGTCGATGCGCATGTTTGCGTGAGTGTGCCGGTACGAGCGTTTGTAGGTGGTTTCCATACTGTCCTTTATATTTATACTGTGCCAGAGGAGACTGCTAATAATGTGTATAATTTTGTTGAATCCACAATTAATGAAACTATTATTAACATTTGAGAAATGTCTACTCGTAAATCTTATATTAATTATTTCCTCATTCCAGGTAGATATTATGCCGAAGTTATTGAGAAACTGAACGTCGAAATATCAAAGGTTAAATTAAACGAACTATTTCCGACAGCGTGATATCAAAATAGTTTTGACAGTCGACAAAGTTTCGCCGAAACTCGGACCACGCCCTGTGATCGGCGGGTGAGACAGTTCAAGATTGAAACTCTGGATGTCCTAGTTTAAATTTCAAATGTTATTTGATAATGGTGGTTATTGGTGAAGCATTACATAAGGATAATGCTGATAAATGGCATGGAATCGTAGCTTATTGCACGCCAACTGGTATGCTATGGTCACATTGTACCCATTAGTGACTCTAGACTACCTAAGTGTTTTATTCACAGCTGAAACACGGAAAGCACAAGCCTGCGGACTTGTTCCTCCGCTATAGAGATATGATTAAGCGCCATCTCATCGCATCTAACATACCTTCACACAAGTTTTGTAGGTGCTAGAGCCACGCTGAAGCTATTACTGGTTTCAGCATGAATGGGTCGACTCGCCCGGGGTAGTACCACCCTCTCAGAGAAAACCGACGTGAAGTAACAGTGCTTGCATTGTTGCGTTTCGTTCGGTCAGTGATAGCGCCGGAGACCCACCTTCTCTCCCCTTCCCCTTCCTTTCCCCCCCCCCCAACACAGGCTGGCAATGCACTTGCGACTCTCCTCATGTTCCAAGTGTCTGTGGACGGTGGTGATCACTTAACATCAGGTGACACACCTGTTCGTTTGCCTCCTATGATATAAAAAAATATTTTTTTGTATATCTCCCCCTCCCTTCATCCACTCCCCCATTATTATTAAATGTTATTAATTTGTATAAATAAATGATATAAATACATTGTCTTGAGTTTTCACTTCTGTCGGTAGCCCTTATAAATACGTCGACACTTATATCAATAAGGCTTTTTTGGCGGGATCTATTTATATCCCCATATATCTAGAGATCTATCGTGTAGGTGGTAGTAGAGCCACGCTGAAGCTACTACTGGTTTCAGCATGAATGGGTCGGCTCGTCCGGGGTAGTACCACCCTCTCACAGTAAACCGACGTGAAGTAACAGTGCTCGCATTGTTGCGTTTCGTTCGGCCAGTGAGAGCGCCGGAGGCCCATCTTCCCTTCCCTTCCTTCCCCCCAAACAGGCTGGCAACGAACTTGCGACTCCTCCGGTGTTGCTAGTGTTTATGGACTGTAGTGATCACTTAACATCTGATGCCTGTTCGTTTGCCTCCTATGATATAATAGAATATAATATAATGTTGGTGGCTTTTTACAGAATATGGTTCGGTTATTGGGCACTAGTGAAATGGATGGAAAATAATACCACGAAGCATGAATGGAATTTGAGAGGCCAAAAAAACCCTTGAAAGTTCTCACTATATATCATCATGCTTAGACCAATAGGAGTGGAGGACCAATGTAGATTGTTTCATAATAGAGTTTTTTCGTCTTGACAGCTTCCGTTGCGTGTTAGCGTTAGCCCTAAGTAACCATTCCAAGCGGACAAAGTCGCGGGCAGAAACTAGTCTTCTTCTTTTCTTTATGTATAAAAATCAATGTTTGTACGTTTGTCCGCTATGCATGCCGAAACTACTGATCAGATTGTGATAATAATTTATGAGGGTATTCTGGGGACGCCCCAGAAGGTTCCTGTATCAAAAAATCGATATGTATAAACGTTTTTAAAAAAACTAGTGGGCGCCCAGTGGTCGACATTCAGCCATAGTTCATAGATTTTTAAAGGGATAAATTTTATAATAATAGTTGTATATTATAATATCATTGTTGAATATAGAATGAAAAAGGGTAATTAGAACGTAAGAGTAAAATAATACATACAGCAACCTCCTTGACAACCTTTTAGTCCTTTATGGACAGATGTCAAAATGTCTTTTTTATTTACATGTGTGTATATGTTGTGTAAAATTGAAGCAGTGGTGTGAGTAATGCATATTTTAATCAATTTAATGTACTTCTAATGCATTTTATATAAAATAAATAGGTTTCTGCACTTCTCCTCCATATAAACTTTAATTATGCCAAGTTTCACGTTCATCCATTAGCGCATTTCTCTCAAAAAGGGATACAAAGTTTGGTCTTCACGTATTAATATATAGATATCATTTATCACAAGTAATCAATCCCATCTGTATCAATGTAATTGTTTAGGAATTTATGTAGTTCTGGCATGAATACGAGTACATGGTGTGATCCTGGGTAATGAAGCTGTTGATCTTATCGCTAAAGAAGTTATTCAGACTGTATATTTTGATAACTATAAAACCTATGTTCATGATTTATCCTCCCCAAACAAGACTGATTTGTTTCCATTATGGAACTCGAACTGGAATGTATCCAATCCAATTACAGGCAAATCATATGCTTCCATTCAGAATAACACTCCTGGTAAGCCATGGCCATATAAGTTTCGTGACTGTTGCAAGTTTGCTGCGTCTATTATTTGTTGACTTAGGATCTATCTGTAGACGTGTGCTCTCCAGTCCATCTTTCAAAGCTCAGAATCAGGGATAACTCAATATGTGAATTTAAGGTTAGATGAAGGCACTCTAGAACACATTTTTTTCAATTGCCCCAATTTAGTTTTGTATCATGTGATATTTTACCTAATATATACGACGTCCGTCTGATTTTAACAAAGGCACAAAGGTGTGTATTTTTCTCCTTTTGTCAATACTCTGGCTAAATGTATATGTTTTACCTAAATTAAACTTTAACATAACACAATAACTAACAGTAATTATTATGTAAGTATACATTTACTTAAGGCATTACGCCTGTAAGTGTTTTGTTTGTCTTTGTGTATTTCAGTGGCCTCACGTGGAAGAACTAAATTATATAATAAAAATTTAATAATACCTATAAAGTGAATCTCCCATGACTAACTTGACACTGGTAGAATTCGTATCTATGATACTCCAATATTAAAAACTTGAAATTCAAGTTTGTGACTTTAGGTGATAGAGGTAATCTCTGGTACTACCTTCTGATATGATTTAAAAAATACTTTCACTATTAAAAAGGTATATTAGATTACTTTCTATTTTGGTAAATATATATTTTCAATAATTGATCACAATAGACATAATTAAAATTTTATTATATAGCGTGCGTTGCTGGATTTTTTACTGCTTTTTCCTCTGCCACGGGTAAGCAGAGACCTTGTCATTCTAGTTTTTACTTTTTCCAATTTTTTGACATTGTTTAGGACCCTTGTATGGGTTATCTTTGACTACTAGATTAACTATTAACTCCAATATTAAAAACTTGAAATTCAAGTTTGTGACTTTAGGTGATAGAGGTAATCTCTGGTACTACCTTCTGATATGATTTAAAAAATACTTTCACTATTAAAAAGGTATATTAGATTACTTTCTATTTTGGTAAATATATATTTTCAATAATTGATCACAATAGACATAATTAAAATTTTATTATATAGCGTGCGTTGCTGGAACGATTTGAAGTGTAGGTATAATAAAATCCATGCGGCCTGTACGGCAGATAAGCTGCACTGTGCCTTCTGTGCTGCCGCTGGTAGGGATGCTGAGCATTTCATGGGGGGTGCGACCTGTAGGCCGCCTCCCGTGAAAGGGCTCCTGTATCCTCCGGCGCGACCTCCTCAAAGGTCAACGTAGACGTTGGGTGGACGTGGGGAGGTTCGCCTCCTCCGTTCGTCCTTAAGCCGGACCAAGGGGGATGGGTCGGGGGGCCCGTTTCCCATTGCACTGGTTCGGCCGTCTGGGAGACAGTCTACGCGTGCCAGGCTGTCTCTCTTTAGCGGAAGGCCCAGGATCTTCTTTCTGGGCTGGCCGTTGGGGCGACATGCGGAGTGCTTCGTCATCCCTTGTCCCCCATCATGGCGGTTGCGGGCACCCATGGGGTTTTAGTCTGTGCGAGTCGGACATAACCCACTCTCTCCCCCGGGAGGGTAGCGTATCCAGTAGGATTTCCCCATGTATAAAAAAAAAGGTATAAAATCCATAGCAAAATTAATTACTGTTACATAAGTTAAGAAAATAAATGTTACAATTACTAATTACTAAAGTAATTAGATAAAGATTTTATGTATACTTTACAAATTCTTATTAAATCAAATACCTAAATCAAAATGAAAATTTTATGAAGATAAAGTTTACTTTTTACAGCATGTTAACTGATAGAGTCAGTTAGAAGGTAATGGGAAATAAAAACTATAAGCCGGTAAAATTATTGCGTTGTTGCGAGGATAGTAAATGGGGCGCGGCAGTGAGGGCCAGCCAGTGGAGACCTGGAAGACATTTCTTGCAAATACATAGGATAGTTTTTTTTTTTTTTTCTTACCTGCAGACTCTTGGTCCGCACCATTTTTTTGCTAAAGTTTTATTTAATATGTAAGTTAAAAATCGTATTTGTGAGCATCTATTGGGTAGTTTTTTTTTTTATATATATATTTATTTAACTGTTTTAGACGTTATTGCCTTTATGGCGGTTTCATTCCGGTCCCCTATCGCCATCTTTAAGTTATAATCCACAATATGCCGCGCCGGAGCGTCCATGGCCCGATGGATGAACCTACTAACCGCGTCATCAGTCACGTCGGTATAGTAGACACAGGTGTGAGTGTGTCTGGATATTGCCAGATCCAGATATAGGATAGTTTGGAATCACAATTAGACCCGGTAGACGACGCTATATTCAGGTTCTAGGTTTTTAAGATTATTCGCATCTGGAAATTAAATTGAAACCGGTAATAACCGATTTGGCGCAGACGAAGTTGTGCGGGTGAGCTAGTAAAATATAAAATCCACTACATTATAGACTCATATCCCGCTAAAAACTCCAAAAATAGTTCACCTAGACGATTGGGTGTCAAACAAAGTAAAAAAAAATACAAAAAAAAATAAATCGGTTATCAAATAGAGAAAAAAATGTATAGAACTGTTTTACCTTTATCTTTTCCTGTCTATACACAGATATTGAAAAGGCTTTAAATACTAAGTCTATGACGTCAAACAGTCTTGTTTAAATATGCACAGTATTTTTAGGTTGTCCGCTCTCCGGCGGCGCCAACCTTAAGGCATTAATGTTGACGTCATGTTATCTCAGTTCTAAAACGAAGCTCGCCAAGGTTGTTACAAATAAAGGCGTTTTATTAAACACGATACAAGGCTTTACCGACGTATTTATTCATTAATTTATTTAAACTTTATTGTACACTAATTACATACATTCATTTCAAAAACATTTCACATTTTGTTATTGGTATAATGGGCGGCCTTATTGCTATTAGCAATTTCGTCCAGGCAACCTTTGGATGGATTTGTTTAATGGAGTAGAGTGAGGGGTATTCTGGGTGTACAGGAATAACACCTAGTTAATACCACCTAAGTTAGTGGCATGCGACTGTAACATCATCTTCTTACCCTTATCCCACCTAAGTAGGGTCGGCACAACATGTTTTCCTTTTCCACGCTCGCCTATCAGATGTCATCTCAGTACTCACACCTTTTACACACATATCATTTTTCACACAATCCATCCATCCTTTTTTCGGTCTTCCTCTACTCTTATATCCATCGACCGTCATGCTCAAAGCTTTTCTAGTTACATGGTCTTCATCTCTCCTCATAACATGCCCATACCCTGCTAACCTATTACTCCTTAACTTATCTGTTACTGGTGCTATTTTCAAACTTCCTCTGATATATTCATTCCTAATCTTATCCATTCTAGTTACACCACACATCCACCTTAACATTCGCATCTCTGCCACATGTAGTTTTCTCTCATCCGTCTCTCTAGTCGCCCAGCACTCAGATGCGTACAACATTACTGGTCTTATAATAGTTACTGGTCTTATAATAGTTGGCATGTAACTGTAACATGCTTATAAAATATAAATAATATATTGACTACATGAATATACCTTAATAAAAAGAAGATAATCTTTATAGGGGTATATATCTATCTATATATATATAAGAGATTTCCACGTATATAGTCACTCATCACGATATCGCTGGAACCATTAGAGTCTTTAACTTGAAATTTGGTAGGAATATTCTTTTCACCGAGTAGAGGTCAGCGAAGAACGGATTTTACGAAATTCAAGCCCCAAGAGAGGTTGCAGGGGCGTTAATTAATAAAAATTCACATTTTAAAACTACAGCTCTTATAGGTATGAAATTTAGTCAGGAGATTCTTTTTGGCATGTTTGAATTTACTAAAAAATAATTTTATGATATTACACCCCCAGAGGGCTGGAAAATTAAAAAAAAATATCTTCCAATCTATAGCTTTTATAACTCTGAAACTTGACCAAAACATTTTTTTAGCATCTTTGAGTTTACTAAGAACTAATTTAATGATGTTTCAACCCCAGAGGGCTATGCAGGGGCGTTAAAGATAATAAAAAAATGTGTTTTCCAATCTATAGCTTTTGGAACTGTGAAACTTGGCCAGAATATTTCTTATGGTATGTTTGAATTTACTAAGAAATAATTTTATGATATTGAACCCTAAGAGAGTTGTGCGGGGGCGTTAAAAATATTAAAAATTTGTATCTTCCACTCTATTGCTATTAGGACTTTGAAACTTCGCCAAAATTTTTTTTTTGGTATGTATGAGTTTATCAAGAACTAATTTAATGATATGCAACTCCAAAAGGGTTGTGCGGGGGCGTTAAAAATT
>MU159016.1:942304-975715 GCA_015888305.1 Antheraea pernyi
TTATATTAAGAGGTCTATCATCGCAACTTTTGATTTTTTTTCCGGGGCGTTTTTTGTCTCATAACTCCGAAACCGTCGAGATAAATGAAATTGACTAAGAGACATTTTTTTAAGAGAATTTAATTGGCAACAAAATAAAAAAAATTGTCAGATAAACCGTTTTCTCATAACCACGCCTTGAAAAGTGGTATGATTTCAGAATTTGATTTTTAACTTTAGGATTTTGTCATTCACTTAAAAATTAGTATCGGGAAAAAATTAAATAGAGATTATTGAAGGGAATTTAATATCCTACAAAAAAAATCTCTTAACATTTTTAGCTAAATTCACTCCTTTGAAAGTTATTCAAAGTTAAAGCTGAAGTCAAAATGAAGATAAAATGAAGAAGAAGGTGGTAGAGCCACGCTGAAGGTATTACTGGTTTCAGTATGAATGTGTCGGCTCGACCGGGGTAGTACCACCCTCTCACAGAAAACCGACGTGAAGTAACAGTGCTTGCATTGATGCATTTCGTTCGGTCAGTGAGAGCGCCGGAGGCCCACCTCCCCTCCCCTCCTCCTTCCCCACTCCTCTCGCCCAAACACAGGCTGGCAACGCACTTGCGACTCTTCTGGTGCTGCAAGTGTCCATGGACGGTGGTGATCACTTAACATCAGGTGACCCACCAGTTCGTTTGCCTCCTATGATATAAAAAAAAAGAAAGAAGACAAAAACGTATTCGTGTCGACAATCAGTTAGATAACTTTGAAACCAGTCATTAGCTATTACAGATACATTAAGTGAGTTTAGCACACCAAGTAGAACATCAAAGTCAACGGTATTGAATGCGTTACTAAAATCGATCGTTAATTGTCCGCCCTCCATACCTTACCTGTATATGTATTACCGGTTACGGTACCTCAGTTATATGTATCAATGTTGTGGCAGTACTGTGACCAGGACGAAAGCCTGACTGAAAAGGATTAAGAAGATTATTTTTGCAAAGAAATGAGTTCAACTGCTTATAAACATGTCGTTCTAGAACGTTAGCGAGAAATGGTAATATAGAAACAGGACGATACTCTGAGAACAGCACAGGATTTGATTTTCTAGGGATAGGTATGATATAAGCATC
Organism: Antheraea pernyi; assembly: GCA_015888305.1. Classification (NCBI taxonomy): domain Eukaryota; kingdom Metazoa; phylum Arthropoda; class Insecta; order Lepidoptera; family Saturniidae; genus Antheraea; species Antheraea pernyi. The sequence continues at coordinate 943,419 of MU159016.1, forward strand.
TTTCCAGGCAGCTGGAAAATCGCTATTTGCATACGCGTGTATATAATAGTTTTCTTTCCTCTTTTGGCAACCAATCTTGTTGAGTATTACTGCCATTGTCCCTTCTCTCTGTGCATACGTCGAAAATAAATGTAACTACATATGTCGATAAAATCATGTTGTGCTATGTTATGTATAATAAAAAGATATAAACCGAGTTTCTTAGCGGTTCTTCTCGATGAGTGTGTTGTTTGTCCCAATCAGTGGTAGTTTTGACGTTCATAAGTGCCTTCTCAGGGCCCATAAAGAAGTTTTCATTTGATGTCTTGCGATAATTTCTATGTTCTAACAAAATGGTGGCCACATTATTAGAACTTTCCAGGGATTTTTTGTAGCATCTCAGAATTCCCACTCGGTGTTGTTAGTTCCCATGCACTTGTGCACAATAACCGAACTATATTATGTAAAATGTCACCAATCTTACAAAATATAGAGTCAAATGATACACGATCATTACATAGTATAAAACAAAGTCCCCTACCGCGTCTGTCTGTCTGTTCGCGATAAATTCAAAAACTACTGAACGGATTTTCATGCGGATTTTAACAGTGGATAAAGTGATTTATGAGGATGGTTTTGGTATATAATTTGTCAAGGTTTTTTTTATAAACAGAGCGGGACAACAGAACGGGGAAAATAAGCACCAAACCTTCAATATAATATTTCGTACATATTCTTTGTTCCATATTTTTTTTATCTTTTTAATCTCTTTGTTAATAGTAACGTACCTTAGCGTACCCAAAGTGTTTGTTATTTCCATTGTCGAGTAGTTAATTCAATGTTCCTACAAGATGATGGCTCTCTTGTTAGAACTTTCCAGGGAGTTTATATGGCACCTCAGAATTCATGGTCCGTGGTATTATTTTCCATTCACTTCACTTATGCACAATAAACAAACTATATTACATAAAACACCACCAATTTTACACAATATAGAGTCAAGTAACACAAGGTTACCAATTGTGGTAGAGCCACGCTGAAACTATTACTGGTTTCAGCATGAATCGGTCGGCTCGTCCGGGGTAGTACCACCCTCTCACAGAAAACCGAAGTGATGTAACAGTGCTTGTATTGTTGCGTTTCGTTCGGTCAGTGAGAGCGCCGGAGGCCCACCTCCCCTTCCCTCTCCTCTCTCCTCTCCCTCTCCCTCACGTAATCCTTCTCCCCAAAGGGTGGCAACGCACTAGCAACTCTTCTGGTGTTGTTAGTGTCTATGGACGGTGGTGATCACTTAACATCAGGTGTCCCACCTGTTCGTTGGCCACCTATGACATAAAAAAAAAACACCATCTACGTAACATCTAACGTGTACATTAGAAATGTGAATATTAACAGTGTATCGAGTGGGGTGGGATTTATCATCAGCAACATAAAAAAAGGAAATGAATAAAATATAAAATCCACTAGATGATAGACCAAAATCCCGCCAAAAACTCCCGGTCATATTTATACAAACATGCATATGAAGATTATGAGTTTCAGATGAATACATACCCCATACCGCCATTAAGAATCTAACAGCAATTAAATTCGGTGGTGCGCGGAAATGTATCCAGAATAAAGGGTGTTCAATTAATTTTTTATTTTTTTTGCAGACCCTTTATTTTCTTTTTTTGCAGACCTTTTCTTGTTTTCGTTAATCTATACTTTTTTGCTTAATGATATTATAAAGAGGGAAAGTTTGTGAGTTTGAGACGTTGTTAATAGAAGCTACTAAGCTGATTTTGAAAATTCTTTTACCAATAGAAAACCACGTTATTTGAGAGTGTCTTAGGATATATATTAACTCGAAAAATTCGAAGACCTTTTTGCAATAGCCTAATTTGTAAAGTAAGTTGGAGAAAAAACGGTCGAAAAAAACGTTTCTTACCAACGCGGCCTTAACGATGAGAGATATATGATTGAGTTCTAAAGAAAAGTTGTAGAGCTTGATAATACCCACAAAAAAGTTACCTAAAGCATATGTCTAACTTCAAGGGTTTTTTAATTATAAGGGCGGGATAACGTCCAATGTCAAAAATCGGTGTATATGTGAGCAACTATTGGGATTTTCTCTTATTTTTTTTTACTTAACTATTACTTACTTTAGGATGGATTTTTAATCAGGTTATTGTCTTTATGGCGGTTACATTTTGATCCTTTTTCATCATTTTTTTTTTTAATCCACAATGTCCCGCGCCGGAGCGTCCACGGCCCGATGGATGAACCTACTAACCGCGTCGTCAATTACATCGGTATAGTAGACACAGTTGTTGGTGTATCTGGATATTGCTATTTAGCAACTACAAAACTTAGTATATCAAAGAAATAATTGAACGTTTAGCAAACGTATCCACCTGTATACAACGTTCTGTCTACAGTCGAATTTCATAATATATTAACCGCTCAGGCTGTATACCCGCCGTCCGGTCCATAATAAGGCCGGAAGTCGGTACCCACTCATCAAATATGCATGATATCTGTTACCCGTGTACGGATAACGGACGAATTACCCCGCTAATTGGAGCGTCCCAGTTTATTTTGAACCGTGGATGTATTGTTTCATAATTTATGTGACAGTTTTTAGGTCAATAATTTTGGGAACGATGTTTCTTAACGCCGTTCCATATAAATTGACTACCAGATAGTGGCATGTAAGAAAAAAAGCGTTATGCACCGTCTAAGCAAGTTTATCTTTGTGTGGAAGGAACGTGTGGGAATTTCATATATGAGCGACTTAAAAAATTAAATATATATATTTGGTAGGTGAGAAATTTATTGGTTCGCGTCACCGATGACCTGGACATGCTCAAGACGTATTGCGCTTGCGTCAGACTAACGACTATACCATATAGCGGCCTGTGTTGAACTTGTGCAGTCCATTATACGTTTGATTAATTTGTAAACTGTATATCCTTATATATATAATTTTTCTATCTGTGTGTATGTGACTGAACTCCACCTAAACGGCTGGACAGATTTTGATTTTTTTTGTGTCTGTTCAGGTGGATTCAAGAATGATTTATTCACAGTTTGACAACGGTAAGTGGGACTGTGGTTTACTTTTAGGTTTTTTTTTATTACCAAGGTACGACTACGTAGCAGAACTGCTATTAAATGTATATAATTGTTGCTTCGAGTACCAATAGATTTAAAAACCAAACTAACGTTAATAATCTCAGTTTACGAATTATAAAATATAAATAATACCGACTATAAACGATTTAGAATTTCAAAAAAAGTACACATTTATTCCATCACTTTAAGTTTTCATTTCTATCGGCACTCCTTATGGCTGCCTCGACTTTTTTTCTTAGGCATTTCTCATCACTACATATTATAAAATAAAGTTTTTTTTTTTATATCATAGGAGGCAAACGAACAGGTAGGTCACCTGATGTTAAATCATCACCACCGTCCATAGCCACTTGCAATACCAGAAGAGTCGCAAGTGCGTTGCCAGCCTGTGTTTGGGGGAGGAGAGAGTGGGGAGGGGGTGGGGAGAGGAGGAAAGGTGGATATCTAGCACTCTCACTGACCGAACGAAGCGCAACAATGCAATCACTGTTACTTCACGTCAGTTTTCCGTGAGTCGGGTGGTAGTACCCCGGTCGAGCTGATCCATTCTTGCTGAAACCAGTAATAGTTTCAGCGTGGCTTTACCACCTACAAAGTGATAAGTGCTTGGCAGCCATGATTGTATTTATTTCGTATTGCGGACTCAAATATGTAGATTAAATTAGAATGTATAGTTGTATATGTTGTCTACTATTGATTTCACATGATCATTCCCATTTTTCAACTATTAATTTAGGATTAAAACCGCGATTTTAATACTCCAAATCGAATAACTTTCCGAAAAATTTCAGTTAAATGCCTAAGACCCCAAAAAAAGTTTCACTTGCATAGTGCGTTCATAAAACAGCTGTTTACATGATAGAACTTCAACAACTTTCCATGGGCAATCGACTCTATCATGCCGGCTTTTTAACCTCTCCGTAACAAATATTTACGAAGAATTTATGCTCGGATTTATGATAGTACAATCGGATATAAACTATATGAAAATCTATATAAAGGATGAAGGAAATTGTACAACAGATCAATCAAAACTATCTCCAAACAACAAATCCATTAGCTGAGTATATCGTTCTAGTAATAGAGAGGTCAAACCGCGTGCAGTGACAAGACAAATTAATACTGAACTGACAAATTACTCCGGAACGTTCTAACAACAGGAGCGGTGCGTTTCTCTTCAAAAATTTTCAGGTAACTATATCGTCATTTGTTTTGAAACTATTATAGCCAATGAAAGTTCCTGTGAAACTTAGTAAATTGAACAAACTGGATACATCATGTGACGTTTGGAAATGGTATCTAACTCCGCTGTTTCGTGAAACCATTGTAAATTATGTATTAATAGCGGGCTTGGCGGACGATGTGATAGATGTGGATGGTGGTAGAGCCACGCTGAAACTATTATTGATTTCAGCATGAATGGGTCGGCTCGCCCGGGGTAGTACCACCCTCTCATAGAAAACCGACGTGAAGTAACAGTGCTTGCATTGTTGCGTTTCGCTCGGTCAGTGAGAGCGCCGGAGACCCATCTCCCCTCCCCTCTCCTCTCTCCTCTCCCTTTCCCTCCCCTAACCTTTCCCTCCGAAAGATGGCAACGCACTTGCGACTCCTCTGGGGTTGTTAGTGTCCATGGATGGTGGTGATCACTTAACAACAGGTGACCCACATGTTCGTTTGCCACCTATGACATAAAAAAAAAAAAAAACGTTGCCCCACCCTGAAAATAAAAAAAAACCTTTACAAATGATATACCTAAACCTGCCTCATGAATCACTTTATCTACTGGTGTAAACCGCATGACAATCCGTTCAGTAGTTTTTGAGTTTATCGCGAACAGACAGACAGAGAGACGCGGTAGAGGGCTTTGTTTTATAACATATAGTACTGAGTTACATTGTTAAAAGCATGCAAATATTTATATTAATATGAAACCATCGTGTAAGTGCGTCCGTGTGTTTGTAACTTCGTCCATGTAATTGTATACAGCAACTGTGTCTGCAAACCTGCCGCTTATTCTGAGGCGAAGACTTTTTCACTATATGCAATTTTTGTCTCACTTGAATTTTTTTTATTTATACTGGGTCACTGGTTACTCATTAGCAATATTTTTACAGGATACTCAATACCTGTTACTCGTTCAAAATCAATTTAAAAAAAATAGGTGCTTAATATTTGACCTAATTATCGAGGAAAATACAAAAATTGTGGTCAATTCTCTACTACCTGTCTATGTTAAAGCACAGTGTCAATGACCGTCGGGTATAGTGAAAGTGATGCCAATCAAGTAACAAAGGATAATTTTTCGAATTTTGAATTTACTATCCCTTTTATTATCGAAGGTTATTAAATCCGGAATGCCGCTTGCAGGTTTTGACACCGGTCATTCAACCCAAGTTTATTTAAATTAGTACCCATACTTTTGAAAGTCTTAGAACAAACTGTAGCTTAGGTTCTCTTTGTTGTTTATTAGTATTTGTTTTGATATTATTATTTTATATGATAAATGTGACCATGTACTATCACACGATTGAAGGATGACACTCTTTAAACAGTCACGCGGTATACTACAGACTAGCGACGTGTAGTATAGCGACCTATGTATTGAGATTGTGCAGCCCATTAAGGGATTGGTCTGAGAGGTTTGGCTTATCAGTTAATCCTTCTAAATGTCAAGCAATTTTAATAGGGAGCTCTCGTATGATTACCAGAATAGACTTCAGCTCGCTGCCTCAGATTATATTCAGTGGTCTTGTCATACCGTTTAGTACGGACGTAAAGGACCTTGGTTTACACATTGATGCCACATTGGATTGGAGAACTCATATTTCCAAGGTTAGTCAGAAAGTGATGGGTACTCTAAAGTCCTTTTATCGCCTGAAAAATTTTCTCCCAGTTAAAACGAAAACCATGCTAGTGCAATCTATAATATTTCCTATAATTGACTATGGGGATGTGTGCTTTTACGAACTGAACGCTGACCTTCTTAACAAACTTGACAGATTACTCAACAATTGCATTCGATTTATTTTTAATCTTCATAAGTATGACCATGTATCGAGCCATCGTTCAGAGCTTAATTGGTTGCCCATACGCCAGCGTCGAAGTTTGTGAGCTCTGACAACTCTGTATTCTCTTCTATTTTCTCCCAACACTCCCTCTTACTTAACTCCACATTTTCAGTTTTTATGCTCTAATCATAACCTTAACCTTCGCTCTTCTAATAATCTTATTCTTTGCTGTCCTGTCCATACTTCCGGTCTTGTACATTCCTCTTTCTTTATCCAATCTATTCTCCTATGGAATGCGCTTCCTTATGAAATCAGGATGTCATCTAACCGTTTCAGTTTTAAAGTCAGGGTACGTCGGCTTTACCAGTCTCAATTAGCAGAATTATCTGGTTAATGCTGTATTTATGTTGACTTATTATACTTTTATTTATGTATGATGTTGTTATATGTATGTATTGTATATCTGTAGTATATCGGTGTTGATATTTTATTTATATTAAATAGGTTAAACATAATTTTATAAAAACTTCTCCTTTTAAACCTACCAACATTTATCTCTGCATCACCTAATGGTTGACTGGTAGAGAATGCCTCCGGCATTAAGTCCGCCATAGCGTATTTAAGGCATAATGTATAAATAAATAAGTTCATCGTTCATCAATATAAATTCAACAAGTGTTTGTGTTCGAACTCCTCCGAAATGGCTGGACCGATTGTTAAAATTATTGTGATGGCGCTGCCGCTGGCCTTACGAGCATGGTAAATGCGTGCGGAGGTGAGTTGCGCAGGAGCCACCCAGCCACATTTATCGCCAATATATATGGCGCTCAATTGGAACCGATAGGTGGTGCTGCTAACGGGTTCTAGGTTTTTTAAGGATTTCTGCGTTGGGAAATACTATTGAAACCGGTAGTAACTGATTTGGCGCAGAGGAAATTGCGTGATTCAGCTAGAAAACTGTATAACAATGTGTATAGTTATTGTTTGGAGGATCAATAGATGTAAAAACCGGACTAATGTCAACAACTTCATTGCTTTGCGTTTTCACTGCCGTTGGCAGTCCTTATCGCTGTCTCGACATTTTTATTCATGGAAAAACGAAAATTCACAGATGAACAACTTTTCACATGGAAATATAAATAAAGAACAACGCATTTCGTTATCAACTTCAGTGGAAAATGGGGTTTTCCACGTGAAACTAAACTACGATGTTACGGTTAACTTGTTTTTCACAAAAGTTCCTCGAGTTTTCAACCAGTCGCCGACAGTTCGTCCGACTAATTTACATTGGGGAGCAAAATATTTTCCTCTCTACTGTACTCGTTCGTAAAGCACTAACTTTTGCTTGTCTAATTTACGATCGGGTCGGGACGGGAGATATATTACAGCATTTCTATTACCTATATTCTTGTACTATAGCTTTTGCTCACGGCTTTGCTCGTGTTAATGAATATTTAATCTATTCCTCGTAAACACGGCTTTTCTGTCCGGTGAAGCTGTTAAGACCTTGCTGGGTCAATAGCGTAGTCAGTTCGAAAAAAAAAAAAATTCATAAATATTAACGTAGTTAGTAATGAGTGATAGCGTAAAAAAACTAACTCACATTGGTATAGGACTAGCTTTTGCCCGCGGATTAGCTTGTATTAACACTAGATTTACCAGACCAGTCATTTAGACTGGTCGTGGAATTTCAATTCAAAATTCCTACTACATTACATTTTTTTTCTCAGAAATGATGTTATGATTTTTGTAGCTATAATTAGAGAATACATTTTATAAACTTAATGTTATTTTATATACATTAGTAACAAATATAATTTTTGTTATTGACATTTATACCAGTACCAGTCAAAATGACAGGTTGTGTTTGTATGAAAAAAATTATGATTTTGGGAGAATCATGAGACCGATGCAGTACATATAGCACCGAAGCGTATTTTGTTTGTTTCGTTATCATCTTTTGTTTTCTTTCACTATCGTCATTGTGTTGATGACGTCATTTTGATGAGCATTTGTTTTGTAAATGCACTAGACACGTTCAGTCTTGTTTCTAGTTTTGTTCAACTCGCAACAATTTTCTTATAGACAATTTGCCATCACCAATCTTATAGTACCATCGTATGGAAACATTTAACGTAACGTAACGTTAAAAGTTTTTTTTAAGTCGGCATATTTAATGACTTTTACGGAGTAATTCATCAAATAAACACTTTGTAAGAGTCACGCCTGTAGACTTTATCGCTTAAACAATGTGTTATTTTGTTGAAATATTTACACGAGGAGACGCAGTACCGGTGTTGCCAGAGTTAATAACACAGATATTCGGAGTAAAAGAAATTTTCGCCTTTCTAACTGAACAGTTGAATACTATTTTAATATTTCCACTTTTATAACCACCCATTGATATACAAATCCCAAGATGCACTTAACGTCTCACAGCCGGCACACAAAAATGAGTGCATTATGTAGTCATTTCAAATAGTCTCGCGTCACTTGCGTCCTTGTAAAAACAACTTTCATTCAGTAGTCATTCAGGTATCCGGACAGAGCGTTCCACTGTGGACGCCCTGTGTCTTCTTAAGTCGCTGCCCACTAACAAATTGCTTTTGTTACTTATTTTTATTTCATTTTATATTTGGAAAACAATCTTATTTGGAAAATAATCTTCCAGTAGATTATTACTGCCATATTCGAGTAAGTTATGATTTGACAAGTTTCTTGCGATCGTTTCAATGAGCTAACGAGATGGTGGCCTTCTTGTTAGAACTTTCCAGGGAGTTTTTGTGGCAAGTCAGAATCCATGTTCTGTGGTATTATTTCGCATCCACTTCATTTGTGCATAAAAACGAAAAGATATTACGTGAAACATCACCAATCACCAAGAATGAGATGAATATATATAACAAGGGTAGGATAATTACATAGTTTATTTGTTTAAAAATGAATTTATTATTTAGCACACCAAGATGTAAAAATGCTCACAAACACTGTTAAATAATAACACACCGCGCTGACTTCTTACTAAAAAGCTGTAATACGCAGCCGCATACAGTGTACAGTAGTATTAGCTCACGTACTTTTCGCATATACTAACACACGTTAAATGCTCAAATACAAGCAAGTATTAAACAGTGTGCAATATACATACTAAACGACATTTGCTCTCTCGCTCTTGGTCATTAATTTTTGTATTTGTGTCCCTTACCTGTCGCTTTTCCGTTGCAACCGGTTTGAAATCACAACGATTCTAAAAAAGTTTCACTTCAATAAAACAAGATTATAGATAAAATGTAGTAATACGACATTCCAAGACCCCGTCAAAAACTCGCTTTTGTTGTTTTAATTTCGCGGCATATACATATCTCATTCTATCACGTATATCTATCGCTCATATTTATAGCACCGCTCTTTTTATCGCTTACTGTCGCTGTCTCTCGCATGGTCATAATTTTCCGTCCCGTTTGCACTTAACATCGGAACTTCACTCTCATGCAAGCAAATAATCTTCATTTCAATAAGCATTGAAAACTGAGTCTTCTCGCGGTAACCAAATAACCTGGCAACACTATGCAATGCTGTCGCGTGTCCCATCGCAGTTAGTAAAGTTTCAGTTAGCTAATTGACTTTTACAAATATATACGAAAAGTTTAATATACGTAAGTATATGTCTCGTGGCACAGTGGTATTTACACGAGAGGTCGTAGGTTCTATCTTCGCAAGATAACGTTTGTGTGATTCAAATAATAGTCAGTTCTTTTTATGGCAATTATTTTGTTATAGATGTGTGATATATTAGCTATTTTTGACATAGAATGAAATATTTGTCGTCGTAGCAATAAAAAATAAATAATGAAGTGTTAAAGTGAAACATTTATTATTACAGGGAAACATTTTAATTGAAAAAATACAATACAAAATGTGACGTGGTGTTCCCATACGGTCACCCATCCAAGTACTGACTGCGCCTGACGTTACATAACTTCAACTTTTTTTTTTTTCGAACTGATTACGCTATTGACCAAGCAAGGTCTTAACAGCTTCACCGGACTACTAAGGCGAGCGCTTAAGGCACTCAGCCGATTTTACTTTGAGATTTAACTTCAACGATCAGCCGAGAACCGGTGTTTCCAACACTCTACACGACACAGTGTTCGTTTTAATTCGGATATTTTGTTCATAATCTTATGTTAATTGGCTCTATATTTTGTAATATTTACGTAATATAGTTTGGTTATTGTGCACAAGTCAAGAGAATGGGATATACCACGGAGTATGGATTCTGAATTGCTACAAAAGCTCAAATTGAAGGGGTGTCAAATAACATCATAAGACTTGAGAAACCCAAGCCAAGCTCACCTGCACGTGGTGCACCCTACTGTATAACAAACGAGGCAATGGCGAATGCAGGATGGTAGGGTTTCACAGCCTGACTGGGTCGCAACCACCATGTATATGGCGAAAAAGTCCGTAATAGTGATTCGTTTCTGCGGGTCACGTTTCGGGATATGCATGTGCATATCCAGCTCTTTGCAGGCCGGCATGATAGTGGCGACCAGCAATGAATAGTGTGTCACTCGGTGGTCGCCATTGTTTTTGGATTGTACTGTGCTTATCATCAGGCATAGTGCAGTAATTTTGCCGTGCTACAATAAAAAAGGACTCCCTGGAAAGATCCAACAAGAGGGCCACCATCTTACTACAACGAATTGATCACAAGAATCTCGTAAAATAGCAGTAATAATCTACCAGAAGATTGGTTTCTAAAAATAAATAAGTCCTCTTTTATGAAGTCGGTTAATAACGATCTAAGCTACCTTAAGAGTCGATAGATGTTTTATAATACAGGTAAATATATCCAATTCTCGTACCCCGTTTAACAAAGTTTCAGGATAAAGTACCACAAAGCGATTGAATATCAAAGGGAACTATTGTCGGAATGGAAAAGGCAGATATATTGATCCAATCCTCTTTTATATTACGCACAATCATCAATCATGGGTCTCGTTCGGTTATACATGCAATTTATCCCGATCGTTTAAGGACCATCAATTCACGTGAGAACATGAAGCGATTGACGGGTCATTTGTTCGGTTTTATTGTTTTTTATTTACTCTCGACTTTAATACGATACATTGCCGTATTGTAAGCGCAGTAAGAACCAATTCGAATGCTAATTTCTTTTTATAATTCCTGTTTTTATCCTTCTAAAGACTTTCCCAGTTCAATATTCCTCTTCTTAGGTGGTAGAGCTACGCTGAAGCTATTACTGGTTTCAGCATGAATGGTTCGGCTTGCCCGGGGTGGTACCATCCTTTCACAGAAAACCGACGTGAAGTAACAGTTCTTGCATTGTTGCGTTTCGTTTGGTCAGCGAGAGTTTTTTTTTTATGTCATAGGTGGCAAACGAACAGGTGGGTCACCTGAAGTGATCACCACCGTCCATGGACACTATCAGCACCAGAGGAGTCGCAAGTGCGTTGCCACCCTTTGGGGGGAAGGTTTAGGGAAAGGAGAGGGAGAGGAGAGAGTGCTGGACGCCCACGGACTACGCTCTCCTCCCTTTTTCTCCGTCGCCCCCTCCCCCCAAACACAAGCTAGCATCGCACTTGCGACTGTCTGCTACTGCTGAATAACGAACAAGGCAATGGCGAAAGCGGGGTGGTGGGGTTTTACAGCCTGACTGGGTCGCAACCACCATGTATATGGCGAAAAAGCCCGTCATAGTGATTTGCTTCTGCGGGTTGCGTTTCGGGATCAGCCTGTGCATATCCAGCTTTTCGCAGGCCGGCATGACGGCGGCGACCGGCGATGGATAGTGTATCACTCGGTGGTCGCCGTTGTTTTTGGACTGTACTGTGCTTACCATCAGGCATAATGCAGTCATTTTGCCGTGCTACAATAAAAAAAATAAAAATATTTGTAATATCTATGGACGGTGGCGATCACTTAGCGTCAGGTGATCCACCGGTTTGTTTGCCTCCTTTGTGATAAAAAAAATCCTCCATATTTATGGCATGGAGCTCTTCAAACACGGATTTAAACATACTCTTTAAGCGCCGACTACTCAACAGTAATCAAAATCAAAATATCCTTTATTCAATTTAGGCCCAGAGAAGGCACTTATGAACGTCGACACTACCACCGGTTCGGAAAACAATCCAGTCGAGAAGAACCGGCAAGAAACTCGATCTGGTATATCTTGTCATTATACATGACATACTTTTTAATTATTGCAACGTAATAGACATATACAGTTACATTCGTTTTTGGTTGATACACATAGAGATTCGTCATTTACAGACGTTACCATCGTTCATATATCCACCCTATAATAGCCTTTATGTATGAAGACCCGCTTGACATAACACCTGAACTTACTATGTGGCAAATCAGTAATGTGTTTTAAGAATTTGTTATATATACTTGATACTCCTATTTACTATCAGATGGGCCCTCAGCGTGTTCAAGGGTGCCAGAGTGGACAAACCCCGGCTTGAACTGTTGTATTGTATACAACACGTATCGAACTAAGTCTGAGACGCACTGTGGTATGTTTTATATACCTCTCAATAAGGATGGAGGAGTCTAGAAGGCTGACATCAATATTCGAACGATTCGACAACATTTAACGAAGGCTATTTTTAAAACCTCATTGTATTTCGTTCCCACGATCGATGAGTCATTCTTTGTTTACTTCTAACAGTACTTCTAATTGGTATAACAACGTGCGAAAGTATATTAGAATCTGGCCAGAGTATATGACTAAGATTTTGTAAGCCCATTGAGCAGTTTATAAGTTATAAACACAGTAACATAGACAAATGTTGTTTTTTTTAATTATATTTACTAGCGACCCGCCCCAGCTTCGCATGGGTGCAATGTAGATATCCATTTTATTTTAATACTGTTAAGGTCAGTTTTGATCTACATGACATGTACAAACGTGTGTAATGTATTTAATTGGATAAGGAATAAGACTGTATTGTATAAAATAGCTTGGTAAAAGTTCAAAAAGGTTACTTTGGGTTATCCTTTAGAGATAAATATATACCATCGTGGACTTTTTTTTAAGATATACAATTCCGTAGTACATTAGTTTGATCTATGACGTAAGGTTTAGCCAGCGTTTGCGATTTAAGCGCACAAAAATATGATTGTTACATCACATTACAATTTTTTGAATTTTTCGGTTTTTTTAGTACGATATGTTTTTTTTATGTCATAGGATATAAACGAACAGGTGGGTCACCTAATGTTAAGTAATCACCACCGTCCATAGACACCAACAACACCAGAGGAATCGCAAGTGCGTTGCCAGCCCATGTTGGAGGGAGGAAAGGGAGAGGGGGGAGAGGGGCCGCTGGCGCTCTCACTGACCGAACGAAACGCAACAATGCAATCACTGTTACTTCACGTCGGTTTTCTGTGAGACAGTGGTACTACCCCGGACGAGCTGACCCATTCATGCTGAAACCAGTTATAGCCTCAGCGTGGATCTACCAGTCTGTATATACATATAAATATTCTTCTTGAATCACTCTATCTATTGCTGGAAACTGTATTAAAGTCCGTTGAATAGTTTAATAGATCTAAGGGAACAGACAGCGGAAGCGACTTCATTTTATACTATGTAAAGATTATATGACTCGACAAACTTCTAGCTACATATAAACCTCAATAACAATGTAAAAGAGAATATTGAATTAGGAGACATTGAGATATGCTAAGAACCTGAAAATTTGGTGGTTATACAATTCATGTGATAAATACATGGTAATTTGTGTGCCGTTTTTTTTTCTCGTTTTCGTATGATTTTTTAAACACTTCCTTTCATACTAAACGTATCCTGAAAATTACAAATACTACTCATAAATAATCAGCCAAATAGGTATTTCTAACTTTGTTTTTAACCGGAACGGTGGTGCCGCTCAAAGAGACACTATAAGTAGCCTACCAAAGCTAAAGCCTACAGAAAAATTGTAAGGCTAAGGATCCCATCAGACTTCGTAACTATATAATAATAATCATAAATACAGTGGTACAACAAAATAATCCCAAGGAGGGTTGATGTCAGGCAGGCGGTCGATCGTAAAAATTAAGCCAAATCATATACCACAATATGACAAACATGTTGTACCGACCCTACTTATGTGGGATAAGGGTAAGAAAAAGAAGAAGGTATGGTATTTCTAAAGTGACGCAATTACGTGAGCTCGGCAATTGATTTTTTATTTATTTCAATTATATGTTTATAGACATTAAACTATAATCACTAAATAATAAATTTATATACATTTTCGAGGCATCAAGTCCATCATACTCCTTTACTATTGGAATTGCCCTGTTGGTATTTACATACGAGAGTTTACTGAGATATAAACTCTTTAGTGTGATTTCATTTCCAAAAATGAATAAATCTAGAATGAAGCGTGGAATAGATAATCCTTTAAGCGTTCGTACATGTATGCGCGTCCGACATTCTCGGGCTTAGGTTTTATCCCACTGAAACTCGATCCGCCATTTTTATACGTTCCTGACTATAATATATAACACTTAAATACAATGTATGTGAATAAAAAAAGAATTATTCAACACATGACAGCAATACATATGTATAATAAAATATCTGTCTGGGCACGCATCAGTGCTAAAAAAGTACTACGTTCATGATAAAACCTCACCACTCACTTTTAGAGTTGGTAGAGCCACGCTGAAGCTATTACTGGTTTCACCATGAATGGGGAGGGTCGTCCGCGGTACTACCACCCTCTTATAGAAAACCGACGTGAAGTAACAGTGCTTGTATTTTTGCGTTTCGTACGGTCAGTGAGAGCTCCGGATAACCCTTCCCTTCCCCTTCCCCACTAACACTTCCCCAAACACAGGGTGGCAACGCACTCTTCTAGTGTTGCAAGTGTCTATGGACAGTGGTGATCATTTAACCTCCTATGATATAAAAAAAAAACCAAGGAAAGCATAGTCTTGGTTTCATTAAAATCAGTTCACTCTATCAAAAGTTATTGTAATTTTAATGAGGACGGGACTTAAGTACGGAGAACAGTAGATAAGAAAATGGACTTAATACATTCAAATGATTTTGTGAGTCACTGTTTTTTACAATAGGTTCCACGCAGACGGAGCTGCGGGCTCAGCTAGTAATATATGATAAATACAATATATGTAAAATAAAAGAGAATTAATCATCCCATGACACTGGCCACTAATCTATATACATATAATAAAAATAAAGTGTCTGTATGTAATATCAAAATAAAATTTTTGACTGATTGCGTATGAAAGTATACACGCTTCTGATAACAAAAATGCAATTTTAAAAATTTTTGTCGGTCTGTCTGTCTGTTTGTTCCGGGTAATCTTCGAAACGGCTGAACCAATTTTGACGGGAATTTCACTGTCAGATAGAAAAAATTACAGCGCGTTTTTTAGGCTACTTTAAATTAGATTATCTGTTAACCGCGGCTTCGTCTGCCATGCTATCTTCAAAACGGTTGGACCTTTTCCCTCGGGACTTTTACTGACAGATAGCTGACCTTATAAAAAGTAATTTAAGTAATTTAAATTTAGACTACATGTTAACCGTGGCTTTGCCTGCAGTGCTATCTACGAAACGGTTCAACCGTTTTTATGGGACTTTCACCGGCAGATAATGGAAATTATAAAAAGTAATTGAAGCAATTTTAGTTTATACTAGCTGTTAACCGTGGCTTCGCCCGCAGTGCTATCTTCAAAACGCTTCGATCGATCTTCAGATAACTTTCACTGGCAGATAGCTGATCTTATAAAAAGTAATTTAAGCAATTTTAGTTTATACTAGCTGTTAACTGTGGCTTCGCCCGCAGTGATATCTTTGTATTTATATATCTAATGTACACGTTACACACTGAAGAAGTCTGGACGTATGAACGATGAATAATTAATTTATAAGATTTCGTCCGAAGTTAATACCAGGTGAGATCTGTTTGATTCAAAATATACCATGTCCTAAAGAGTAAGTGAAAATCTAAAAATGGGATACAGTTTAAATCCAACGGTTATTCTTTGCTCTATTTAATCGACCTATTTACTACCCCACATTGGTCGGAATATTGAGCAGCTATATTAAAATCAGTAGTGACATTATAATATTTCTGTGGTATAGTATTGTTTTTAAGATAACGAGGTTTAGATTGATATCTAGGCTATTTAAATATGCATTTATATAGGAAACTACTAGCTGTTTATTTGTAGTTTCGCTCACAGACCCTATAGTATCTGTACAAAATTAAAAGTCCTATAACCAACGACCTTGAACGTAGCTTTAGTTAACTGAAATATAGATTGCAGGTGAGGACACAGATGTTATAAATATGTTACGTTGAAAAATAATTGTATCATTTAGTAGCTCCCCGTCCTGGCTTCGCATGCGTCTTCAACGAAAAACATGAGATCAAGCTGCCCTTTGCAGTACAACCATATAATAAAATGAAATGACCCCCCTCGGCAGCAGCTCAAGCCTAGGTCCGTTCCCTCGGCGTGGAGCCCTTGAGTACGCTGCTCGCGCGATACAGTGACACAAAATCTTACATCACTGCGACAACATTACACATATCACCTCCACACACGTGCACGCATACACGCTTACACATGCAGGTGGAAGGGTTTTATTTTTTTCCCCTTATCAAACTGAAATAGTTTAGAATATTATCCGATACGAAATATATATAAGGGTTGTTGAGGTATGTATGCTTGGTACACATATATGTTTCAACAACTCATATATGTATGAATAGTTAGCTTAGCTTAGGTTAGCTTACATAGGTCGCGAATTGCATGTATCAGGCAACAGCCAAAGCAGAGGTGTGCTGCGCACCCTTGAGCTAGTTGTCAAAATAAAATCGGCTGAGTGCCTTAAGCGCTCGCCTTAGTAATCCGGTGAAGCTGTTAAGACCTTGCTTGGTCAATAGCGTAGTCAGTTTGAAAGTAACAGTTCTTGCATTGTTGCGTTTCGTTCGGTCACTGAGAGCGCTGGAGGTAACTGCCAGAGTGCGACTCCCCTGGTGTTGCAAGTGTCTATGGACGGTGGTGATCACTTAACATCAGGTAACCCACCTGTCCATTTGCCGACTATGTTATAAAAAAAAGTCAAATTACTATCTACTTTTCTTTCGTACTTAAGTCGCGTCGCTATTAAAATTACAATAACTCTTGATGAACCGAACCTATTTTTAATGAAATAAAGACGAAATATTACTCGAGCTACTGAACGGATCTTCATGTGGTATTCACTAATCTACAAAGTGATTTTCGGGGTAGGTTTATGTACATAATTTGTCAAGGTTTTTTTTATTATCAGTCCTGGAAAACGACCGCCGAGCCCGCTTGTAATTTATATTTTAAAAATGCTTTAAAACGAATGTGAAAATGAATTTTTAAAAAAGAATAAAATTAATAACCTATGCATTGAATGAGTAAAAAAGGATTTTAATGTAAACTTCCAACCTCTTTAGATTTCTATTAATGAGTTCGAAATTTAAAAAAATATTACATACATTCGAAGTGATCTGCTTAAAAACCGACGTAAAAAAACAAATAGGTATACACTAACACAAGCGGGATTCCTAAAGGATACGTGCTAACAAAATATGAGTACGAAACTCTTGGGACCGACTATTATTTGAACGGAAAATTTATTATAGCACGAGGTCTGTATTCTATCTCGAGAAACCTCGAATAATGTGGAATGGAATAATAACACGAAACAGTTTTGTCACCAACTGACGCCTTCCTCCTATGTTGTTTGTTTTTCACGAGTTCTTTTAATATTTTTGTTTCTTTTCTCAGTTCGTGTGTTAATAAATAATTCACTGTGCTTACATGGAAATGAAGATAGACGTAGAATATTTTGTATTATATAGGTTATTTTCTATAAATGATTTACACGTCCGCCATCTTTTTATGGCAACCAATCTTCTTGTGGATAATTACTGCCATTGTCGAGAACAGTCTTAGTAGGACTTACTAGGGAGTTTTTGTAGCATCTCCGAATACCCATACACATCACTTATGCACAATAACCAAACAATATTACGTAAAACACCACCAATATTACAAAATATAGAGGCAAATAGCACAAGAATGTGTATAAAATCCAACATATGACATTCCAAGATCCCGCCAAAAACTTGTCCGCCATTTTGTAAATGCGTTCCTTTGTACTCGAGGTTGCCACTGTCAATAGATTATGATATTATGAGATTGATTATGCGTATTAATTAATTCGATTACTGAACTGAATTCCATGGAACTATGGAACTAAATTTAACGCACGAGTGAATGAGATAGAATATATTATCGTTATATTAAAATCCTACCATTTGTTTATAGGTCTACTACTACCGTGTGTGAACTAATTGATTTCTGATGTTGACGACTTTTTCGCTTCATTACTATTTAGAACTTAGACATAAAACGTAAAGATATGTAACTTAAATAATATTATGTAAAGTCCTCTATATAGTAGCTAAAACATTCGTTAAAATCGGTTTACCGTTTTTTAATATTTACCCGGACTATATCAAAAAGCAAAATCAAATAATTCTTTATTCAATTTAGGCCCCCCGAAAGCCATTTATGAACGTCAAAGCTACCATCGGTTTGGAAACCAATCCAGTGACTGAGAAAAATCGGCAACAAACTCGGATTTATTTTTTCATGATTGACATTTTTACGAATATAGATTCGTTTTTGTTTGATGCACAGAGGGAAGTCCTTTCCAGACGTAACCACTGTTTACATGTTGATCTATCCTTTAATGGTAGCCTTTAGACATTAAAGCCCGCTTGACATGGTGTTAAAATATAAACCAGATCGAGTCTCTTACTGGTTCTTCTCAATGACCAGATTGTTTGTCCGAACCTTTGGTAGCTTTGACGTTCGTAAACGCCTTATAAGGGCCTAAATTGAATATAGTACTTTTTATTGTTTGTATTAATATTAAAATATTACTAAACTAGTCTCTACCCGCAACTTCATCCGCGTGGAAGTCGCTTTGGGCTAATGTTAACACGCAGCGGAAGTTCTCAAGAGGAAAAAATACCCCGATTTTGAAACATTCTTCATTGGTGCTCCTCTTCTATTGGCTTTAGCGTGATGATATATACCTATATAATCTTCCTTGATAAGTGAGCTATATAACACTGAAAGATTTTTTAAAATCGGACCAGTAGTTCCTGAGATTACCTCTTTACAACGTCACAAACTCACAAACTTTACCGCTTTATAATAATAGTAGACTATTAAGAATATAAAACCGACGTGAAGTAACAGCGCTTGCATTGATTGTTGCATCGTGAAGAACCGGCAAGAAACTCGATCTGGTTTATCTGTGATGATATAACCTATAACCTTTCTCGATAAATGAGCTATATAACACTGACATAATTTTTCAAATCGGATCAGTAGTTTCTGAAATTACCCCCTACATCATCACAACGTCATAAACTCACAAACTTTTCCTCTTTATAATAATAGTATAGACAATGCCGAGAACTAATTTTTACCACGTCCATAGTGTAGTCATTTCATCTTGAGGGTGTAAGGGGTGTCGAATAACATCTAAGACTTGAGACATCCAAGCCAACCTCACCTGCACGTGGTGCACCCTGCTGAATAACGAACGAGGCAATGGCGAAAGCGGTGTGGTAAGGCTTTACAGCCCGACTGGGTCGCAACCACAATGTACATGGCGAAAAAGCCCGTCATAGTGATTCGCTTCTGCGGACCGCGTTTCGGGATCAGCCTGTGCATATCCAGCTCTTCGCAGGCCGGCATGACAGTGGCGACCAGCGATGGATACTGTGTTACTCGATGGTCGCGATTGTTTTTGATTGTACTGTGCTTACCATCAGGCACAGTGCAGTCATTTTGCCGTGCTACTATAAAAAAAAAATTAATGAGAATGTTAACTTTCCTTTCTACCATGTATGAACTACACATAACTTTTTACATATCTATTCATACTGCCTGCATACAGATATCGCCTGTTCACGGTATCATATTGATTACGAATTGTCCTAGTGTCGTTATCTCCATCACGTGACCTTGATTGGGCAACCGGCCTGTTTATTATGTCACGTATGGTTTTACGACGCGTGGCTATATAAATCGATTGATGAACGCCCTCACAATATATGTCCCTTATAAGATATCTATCTAGTGCCTTCAAATTTGTTCTTTAATAATTATAAATGTATATAATATTATAGTTTCGTAATACTAGCTGTGCCCGCGATTTCGTCCACCTGATGTACAAAACAATGACAAATAAAGTCATCTGAACGTATTTAGTCCATTTGCTTGTCTAATTTTCTCTCGTACTTACGCCGCGTCGTCATTAAAATTACAATAACTTTTGATAGAGTGGACCGATTTTAATGAAACAAAGATTAAGTTACTCCCGAGGATATGCTTTATGATTTTCTTATATAAGGTTTTATTGTGAACCCAGTACTTTAGCAGTGATGCGTGTTCATACAAACAGACAGACAGACAGACAGACATTTCTAAAAATGATTATGATGTATTCTATTACTTATTCCTTGACACCTGCAACAATTTTTTTTACACTAAAATCGATAAAGTATAGACACGTAACATTTACATTTTTATTATCTGTATAGATTATAAAGAGGTAAAGTTTGTGAGGCTGTAGAGAGTAATCTCAGGAACTACTAGTCAGATTTGAAAAATTCTATCAGTTTTTTTTTTATGTCATAGGTGGCAAATGAACATGTCGGTCAACCGATGTTAAGTGATCACCACCGTCCATGGACACTAACAACACCAGAGGAGCCGCAAGTGCGTTGCCACCCTTTGGGTGGAAGGGTTATGAGAGTGAGAGGAGAGGGGAGGGGAGGCGGACCTCCGGCGCTCTCACTGACCGAACGAAACGCAACAATTCAAGCACTGTTACTTCACGTCGGTGTTCTACGAGAGGGTGGTACTACCCCGAGCGAGCCGACCCATTCATGCTAAAACCAGTAATCGTTTCAGCGTGGCTCTACCACCATTGAGAGATCAGAGAGATCAGTGTTAGAGAGCTCATTTATCGAGGGAGGCTATAGGCTATATATCATCGCACTAAGATCAATAGAAGAAATGCAGAAATGAAGAATGTTTCAAAATCGGGTTTTTTTTCTTTTTGAGAGCATCCGTTGCGTGTTAGTTGGCCCAAAGTAACTATTCCACGCGGTCGAAGTCACGGGCAGAAGCTAGTTTACACACACACACATATACACACATATATATATATATATACAACCTCACAAACTTTACCTATATAATAAAGGCCAATCTTTCTCTTTACAATACGCACATATAACTTAAAAAAGGAAAGCAGACAGTTCACTTTTATTTACATATACGTATGTGTAAAAGTAGTTATCCGCCTCGGATTCGCGTGGATGTACTAAAGAAACAAAATGAAATCAAACCTTCTATTTAGACTACGGCTATGTGAGGCAATAAAATGACAACTAAATCTGCCAATATTTCTGAAGATCACTGTACTGTTATCTGTCTCAGCCACCTACTCATTTTTTTTTATCCCAAATCGTTCATTTTTCAATTCACGCATATATACACATAAAAAACTTTTGCAGAAATTCTATAACCAGGGCCATGACGACTTCTTTGGACAAGGTTATTTTGTTTTCCCCTTGTCCGTCATATCCTATTTCCGTAAGCTATCTATCAGTCCAACAACGATTTATGGGACACCCTGTAGTATATTTACGGCGTGGGGATCACAAATATCAGAAATTGGTTATATATTTAAGTACTGCCGGATACACATCTGCGTTTCTCTTATTAGGATCGGGCAATTGTCGGGAAATTTATTAGAGACCATAAAAGTGTAATAAACAGACAGACTTACCTAACTAGTTTATTTACTGATATATATAGAATATAGGTTTTTGGCAACCAATCTTCTACATAAATAAATAATATTAAAAGATGGTATCCCTTGTTAGAACTTTTCAGGTAGATTGTGTGGCATCTCTGAATTAATGCTCCGTGCAATTATTTACCATCCACTTCATTTATACACAATAACTGAGTTATATTGTGTAAAATACCTTCAGTATTACAAAATATAGAGTTAAATAACACAAGATTATGAATAAAATATAAAATCCACTACACAACAGACTAAGACCCCCCAAAAACTCCTTGTTAGAACTTTTCAGGGAGTTCTTGTGACATTGCAAAATTCATGCACCGTGGTATTATTATCGGTATTATTATTGCACACAATAATGGAACTAAGCTGTGTAATATGCCACCAATATTACTAAAATATAGAGTGAAATAACACAAGATTTATAAATATAGATTTGGAGGTGTAAAGGGTGTTAAATAACATCTAAGACTTGAGACATCCAAGCCAACCTCACCTGCACGTGGTGCACCCTGCTGAATAACGAACGAGGCAATGGCGAAAGCGAAAGATCTGTACATATATCTAAACATGTAATAAAAATGAAAATCTAATTAATAAGATAAATTTCAATATTATTTTTTTTAGAAATCTTGTCTGTCTCTTTGTTTGAAGACACATCACTGTTAAAGTACTGCTTACAAAACCTCGTAAAGCATATCGTCAAGTAACATTTAATCTTGGTTTCTTTAAAATCGGTTCACTCTATCAAAAGTTATTGTAATTTTAATGACGACGCGACTTAAGTACGAGAGAGAAGTAGATAAGTAACTTAATACATTCATAATTATTTTATTTGTCACTGTTTTTCTACATTTTTCTACACCACTGCGGGGTGGTAGGATTTTATAGCCCGACTGGGTCGCAACCACCATGTATATGGCGAAAAAGCCCGTCATAGTGATTCGCTTCTGCGGGTCGCGTTTCGGGATCAGCCTGTGCATATCCAGCTTTTCGCAGGCCGGCATGACAGCAGCGACCGGCGATGGATAGTGTGTCACTCGGTGGTCCCCGTTGTTTTTTAATTGTACAGTGCTTACCATCAGGCACAGTGCAGTTATTTTGACGTGCTAGTATAAAAAAAAAAGATTACGAAGAAAATATAAAATTCACTACATAATAGACTAAATTCCCACCAAAATTGCTATAGTTATACATATATTTAAATTAGATAATCACGGGTACGATATATCTATACTAATATTATAAAGAGTCGAGGTCATCGGTGACGCGAACCCATAAGATTTTCCCCTGCCAAAAATCGCTTAACACGTCTAAAGAAATTTTCATTTCAAAAAACCATAACTAATTTATCTGAAACTAACTTTTGCCTGGCGGAGCAGCAATGAAGAATGTTGCAAAATCGGGCTATTTTTTTCCTTTTCAGAGCTTCCGTTGCGTTTTAGCGCAAAATAACCATTCCACGCTTACGTATTACCGCCCAACGAAGTGGACACGGGTCGGCTAGTTGTAAATAAAGTAATGCTTATGGATTATTTTAGGCAAATTAAATACACACATCAAAAAAGTCTAAGCAACATGCGTGATATTACAAATTTCACCATTTATATTAATTAATTTCTAAGTATTTACTCAAACAAAGTGCATAGGTAAGTAAACTTTTATCGATAAAAGCGCTTGTACACTCAACAGTTTCAAATTACTCACTCAGAAATTACTGTGAATCGTAAATTTATAATTAGGCACTGCTCTAGATATACAAAATATATTATTTTCCCTTTACTTTCATGAGGAATAATATTCTTCATTCTGCTGCTTTAAACGATTTTTTTTTTATATCATAGGAGACAAACGAACATGTGGGTTATCTGATGTTAAGTGAGCGTCCATAGACACGTGCAACAACAGAGGAGTCGCAAGTGCGTTGCCAGCCTGTGTTTGGGAGGAGAGGGGGAGTGCTGGAACTGGATATCCGGCGCTCTCAATGACCGAACGAAACGCAACAATGCAAGCACTGTTACTTCACGTCGGTTTTTGTGGGTGGGGTGGTACTACCCCGGGCGAACCAACACATTCATGCTGAAACCAGTAATAGCTTCAGCGTGGCTCTACAAGTACGAAGTTTTCTGAACGAAACGATACATTATATCATGAGTCGTAAAAGGAACTTGTATAAAGTTGCAGTTTATGCTAATTCACGTCATGAAAGTTAGCATTTTCCTTAACTTACGGATAATTTTACACCAATTTGCAGTAAATGCATATGATTAAGAACCATAATTACTTGAAATTTGATATGAATCATTATTTTCTTGCCATAGAGTGTATAAATTAGTATAATAGATGTAGGGATGGTGAAGTAGGTAAAGAGACTTATTTACTTTAATTTAAGGCTTCGACTAATCGATGGTAAGGAAAAAACAAGCTGCATCATGGGCGGGTATTATGAAGAACAGGCGAACTGAGCTCGTTTTTGTAAATGGAAACATGAATGCTGAAAATTACATTGAGGATATTCTCAGACCTTATGTCTATCCATTTGCACAAATCTTTGGCTCCGATTTTAGGTAAATGCATGACAATGCGCGTTCACATACAGCTCGGTGAACCAGTGAATACTTTGCAACGGAGAACATCCGAGTATTGCCCTGGCCTGCACAATCGCCAGATCTCAACCCCATCGAGCACGCATGGGACATGCTCCAGAGACGTGTTTTGAAGGACTTGGACGGAGCGACAACAACCCAACAGCTGAAGGATTTGCTACAATTCCATTGGGAGCGAATACCGCAAGATGACATAAACAGTCTCATTAATTCAATGAATAATCGTTGCCGACAAATTCTGAATAGCAGAGGAGAAAGTACTCATCCAAAAAGTCTAAGCAACATGTACTAATTTCAATTTTAGGATGGTTCTTCACATTATAACGTTGTATTTTATTTTTAAAATAATATCTTTAGGGTTCTATGATGTAAAAATAACAGCTGTTGTCTTTATAAGTTCTTTTAATAACAGAAATGAACAATATTAGAATATACTGTAGAAACTAAGATACATAAGAAACTAAACTTTTTTCTTACAAAATGAAATTTCTAAAGAAAATGTATTTATTGTGAAAGAATAGAACAATTTAATACAAAGTATGGTCTACATGGAAACACAGTTCCTTTGAGGGTGGATCACATAAAATTAGTGAAAGTATGACCATAGGATTATGACCATTCGATGTGGATTATTTCGTAGATGGCTCTATATTACTTATTAAAATTATATTATTTATTAAAATAAAATTACATTGACATGTCATTTTATTTGCATTTATTTTTCTATTATACTTTTCATATTTTATTTTTTTATAATGGTTTATTGTTTCTAATATTATATTATTATTATTGAGAAAACTCTGAAACCACGAATTCTGAAAAAAAGAAACCGAAAATACAGTCCTCGCTCGGGAATAGTCGGAACGGTGGTGCCGCTCAAGCAGACACTATAAATAGCCTACCAAAGCTAAAGCCTACAGAAAAATTGTAAGGATAAAAGACCCTAACAGACTTCGTATCATATTACGCGTCGCTACTCTGACGTAAGTCGCTCAAGCTCAACGCCGCCGGTCATACTCACGTAGCATGTCGTGACGCAACATTATAAATTTATCTGCTGCCAAAAGTACCGCTTAAAGTGCCCAAAGAAATTTTCACTTCAAATAAATGCCTACATAGGGAACGTACACGCTTGTATGTTATTATGAGACATGTTCAAAATAGACTAAACATAACATAAAGTATACAACAAATTTATACAATGTCTCTAACATTAGGGAATAGCGTGCGAGGGTTATAAAATTCTTTTTAATATTGAATAACACGCTCGATGCTTTCGAAAAACTGTGTCATGTTTTTTTTTACGCAACTAAGGTAATAAATGGCGTCAACTTTATTTTAGATCATCGCGACTTATGTAACGTGAAGCTTCGCTACTACTTACTTAGTAGGTTTGTCTTCCTTCTTTGGTAACGTTCACATATAAATATAGCTGTGCCGGTGGCTTAGCATGCGTTTTGTAAAAGAAATAAAAAAGTGGATGTTCTGAATTTGTTTCCACAGAATTTCGTCATTTCATGACGGCGGATTATACGATAGAACATTCGACAGCCGAACATATGGTTGCTATGACAACGAAAATACCCAAAAGTTATATGTATTTCACACGCGGTAGAAGTGATGTTTGAAAAATAAAAGCGAGAAGAGCGTGTGTCTCAATGTTCTCCAATACCCGTATACAAGCGAGACACTATACCCACTGTACCGGATACAGTGTTTAAGCCCCACTACGTATACACAAAAAGAAATGACAAATGAAATTTGACTACAAAGTCGCAATGAATAACAGCAGTAAATTTTTTAGAATTCATACCCGCTTACGTATAGTCCTACGCGAACGTAGTACGCGTAGCATGCATTCGTAGTATGCTACAGATTGTCTCTTACGAATACTACGCCACTTACGTCGTAATGCTACGCGATTAACACCTTTACTAATATTACTAACTAGCTGACCCGATCACACGTAGCTGTGACTCAATTATATAATTACATATTGATACGAATTAATATAACCAATAAACATCACTTAACGATATAAATTATTTTTTAAATATAAAAAACTACTTTTGTTACTTAAATATAAAAGTTAGACATATACTGTCGATGATTTTTTTGTAGGCATTATCAAGCTCTACAACTTTTCTCTAGAACTCAATTATATATCTCTCATCGTTAAGGCAGCGTTCGTAAGTAACGTTTTCGTTCGACCGTTTTTTCTCCGACTTACTTTGCAAATC
Organism: Antheraea pernyi; assembly: GCA_015888305.1. Taxonomy (NCBI): domain Eukaryota; kingdom Metazoa; phylum Arthropoda; class Insecta; order Lepidoptera; family Saturniidae; genus Antheraea; species Antheraea pernyi. The sequence continues at coordinate 970,327 of MU159016.1, forward strand.
CGACTAACACAAAAAAGTCTTTTCATTTTTCGGATTAATATATAGCCTATAATACTCACAAGTAATGTGGTTTTCTATTGGTAAGAGAATTTTTAAAATCTGTTTAGTAGACCGAGATATTACCACCTACAACCTCACAAACTCATAAACTTTACCTCTTTATAATATTAGTTGTAAAACTTTATATGTTAATAATAAATAGTATTAAGTTTGGTTTTATTTAATGCTGAAGATGTTTGATATTGTAAACTCTCTAAATTATTATTACTACTTTATATACGGTTCCTACGAAGCTGCCTAGAGCCTCACGTTTTAATATATTCACTACGAAGTATTTTCGAACAAATTTAGGCCTTTACTGTCCACTAAATAGAATGATATCACTTTATAATTCTAAATCTAAAAGCTCTAATCTAGATATATTCACAAATAGTCTCAGCCAGTATAAACAAATTTATTTAAGTAACTTAAAATAAAAAGTAAATTGGAATGTATGGTTAGTGTTTTTAAGTATTTGCTGTAGAATATAATAAATACGTCGTAAACACCTATAATTAAGATTGCACTTATATAGAATCATTAAAAATGCATGTTATGTACTATTCTAGTGTAAATCTTTGGTTTATATTTAGAGGAAAAACAAACTCTTTACGTAACACAATCACTTATTTATTAACGACTGACAATCAATGACAATATCGTGGGTGGGTGCACTTATCACACTTTATGAATACCCTCGCATAACTGTACCTATGTTCATTATATAATACAGTTTGTTGTTAACTTATACTACACCTCACCAACTATTCTAATACAAAATATGAAATCTTATAATCTAAAATGTATCACTAAAGAGTAATAAATAAACATAATTCAACTACAGTTACTCCGCATCTATTCCGTAACGCTTAGGTGGATAACAGATGCGTTTAGGCCGCGTACACACGATAGGGCTAGACGAGTGACGTTCTGGTGGCTGTAGCGAAAGAGCTGGAGAACTATTTATGCATGTATCTTTCGCACTTGACAAAGGGTTATTAGGGGATGCGTTTTCAACTGCTGGCTCAACTTCCTGAGCCTCAATTTGGACTTGAGTAGAAACATTTTCTCTAACCGAGGGACCGCTACCCTGTCTTAGTGAATCTCCCCGCGAAAACATGCCAAGCGCTGCTTGACTAGATCTCCGTTTTATCTGGTCAACATGACGATGAGATTCCCTGCCATCAGAAGAGCGTACTCTATAGTTTGTAGTGCTAAATCGATCAACGATTTTACCTGGAATCCACTCACCTCTCTTAGAAAAATCTTTTAAATAAATATCTTCACCTGATTTTAATTTTCTGTGACACCCTCTTTGTTCCTGTTTTTCAAAAGCCTTTAGCACTCGTGTTGTGTTATCTCTATCAGGTCGTAGGGCATCCAAACGGGTTCTTAAAGACCTCCCTTGTAACACCCGTGCAGGACTTTCCCCGGTGGTTGCATGCTCGGTGTTACGGTATAACAACAAAAATCGCTGCAGAGCAACCTCAACATCGATATTATCAGAAATGGCCTTTTTAATCACTTTCTTACAGATTTTAACTGCATTTTCAGCTGCACCATTTGACGATGGATGGTATGGTGCGGAAAAAGCTTGAGATATGCCATTGTGCAATAGAAAAGACTTGAATTCCTCACTCGAAAATGGAGGGCCGTTATCAGAAACAACTAATGTTGGAATTCCAAACTGGCTAAATAACGATCGTAATCTTTTAATGACATCCTTCGCCGTAGTCGTATTCATTTTAAAAATTTCAATCCACTTTGACGTGGAATCTACCACGACTAAATAGTCTATGTGTCTAAACGATTTATTTTTATCCCTTTGAACTGTATATAAGTTCATCAAAGCAATAGAAGCTGCGTAAAAATCTTCATTCCTTTTTTTCTTCTGTGTAGCGCTACGTGTTAGCCTTAGCCCAAAGGAACTATTTTACGTAGACGAAGTCGCGGGCAGAAGCTAGCGTTACATATGCATAATCACGCTGTATGCAACAATATATGTTAGTATGGTTTGATGAGTGGTTCAAACTTCAAACCAACATTTATGCATGAAACAATCAATTTCAGATTGTTATTGTGTATCTTGTATGTGTTTATGTTTATGTATACTAAAATTATAAAGCTGGAGGGTTTGTTTGTTTGGTTGAACGCGCTAATCTCAGTAACAACTCGTCCCATTTCACAAATTCCTTCAGTATTAGATAGCTCATTTATCGAGGAAAGCTATTGGCTACATATCACCACGATAATAAGACAAGTGGGAGCGAAGCAACAATTAAGACTGTTTCCAAATCGTTTTTTTCTTTTGAGAGCTTCCGTTGCGTGTAAGCGTTCATCCAAAGTAACTATTTCACGCGGACAAAGTCGCAGGCAGAAGCTAGTATCTTATAAAGTTTAATCAGCGTTACCAATGGAAGCGTCAGAAAACTCCTTCCTACGACTTACAATATATCAATGTTCTCCCCTTGTTTATATTGGTTTATACTGTTTTAATGGTGGTAGAGCCACGCTGAAACTATTACTGGTTTCAGCATGAATGGGTTGGCTCGCCCGGGGTGGTACCCCCTCTCACAAAAACCTCCCCCCCCCCAACCCTTTCTAAGTGGCAACGCACTTGCGACTCCTCTGGTATTGTTAGTGTCCATGGATGGTGGTAATCACTTAACATCAGGTGACCCCCCGTTTGCCACCTATTACATAAAAAAAACATAATATACATGTATCATACACAGACAACTTCTGGAAGAAATTCTATAAAAGTAAGTGAAAACCGTGTGCGCTCCCAGGCAGAGTTAATATAATATAACATAAAAACCGACCATGCGCGAATCAGAATTTACACATGGGAAGTTGAACCTCACCAAACAATATATTTGAGCTATACATTTATCAAAACAATAGGGATGTAGAATCTCTTTAGAAAACCTTTTAATTTATGGTTATATGTCTATTACATCTGCAAACATATGTCATAAATGTATTATCATTTTACAAAACAATTTTCTGTTGTTATTTTTTTTTAATACCGCTAAAACGTTCACACCTATCATAGCGTTAGTTTGAAGTCACAACATTTTAAGCAATAGTATTTTTCTTCGGTATTAATATACTAAAGTGTCAATGTCAGAACAATGTTTGCGAAGGTGTGACGTCACGCGCCATGATCGGTGTTTCTGTTCACGTAATAACATGAATGTAATTACATCAAATTAAAAATTATATGACGATTAGATTAGATATATTGTTTTAAGTTTGAGGAGTATACTAAACCTACACCAAGTTTCATGACTGTATGTTATGTTAAAAGTGTTTCTTCTCACTATTGATGGGCGGTTACACGTTACCTGTTGCGATTGAAAATCGGTAGAAAAGAGAGAAGGGTTTAGTTAAGTTTTGTCATGTACATGCAGGAAGGTAGGCATTATAATTCCTATATTATTTAAATATTACTTGACTGATACACCTGCATCTTGTTTTTTGTTAACAGATAACATTAATAATGTAGCTACCTTTATGTCATTCTCTTTGGCAGGCTGGCTGAAACTTTTATATATATTGTAAATAGAACATCGTTAAAACAATTGAATAAATAAATGAAATGTCGCGTATCATAAATACCTTATAGGGACATATTAATAAACAGTCTATTTCACGCAGCCCGAGTATTATTATTACGCTGTCCGTGTCAGTCTAGAATCATATAGTAGTGAGCCCGAAGCTCTTACAATAACTTGAATGTGGGCTCCCTACCCGCAAAATGTTTTGTTTATTCATTATTTGTTCGGACTGCCGCCTCAATATCATTGAAATAGATCACTAATTATAACAAAAATATAATATGTTATTATAATTTATGTATAGTATAATGGACCTCAACGATATGGATAACGATTGCAAAACTTGTGATACTTTGAAAAAATGACATCAAAGTTATTTGAATAATTATATAACCAGTATAAGGAAGGAGTATAAATTTTCACCTTTAAAGCATAAGGGCGTAAATAAGAACCAATTTATTCTGACTTACGTCTTAATTCATCTAAAGAAAAGGATTTTTTTACATCCTTTAAAGTATTTCACGAACTGCAATCACTCAAGTCTTATAGGCTATATCCGAAACCGCAGACCCTCGTAAACCTCGCTTCGTAAGTTTCTTACTATAATTATGTCTAGACAGTAGGTCTTAGACCAATTTCCTCTTCCACCGTAGGTAAGTAAATTCGACCAAAAGTTTCAAATTCCTAATGATTCTCCGGTTAACATATAAGTTGTAGTACTAAAATTGTACGATCTCATTAAGTCCAATGGATTCACAACGACCTTTTCTTCTCATGTAATCTTCAGATTATGCTGTTGAAGGGTTGGGTCGGAACTTACTTGTTACTATGCTCAACCGATGACATAATCTATATAACGGCTTTATCCTATTAGATCTTTATCTTTAATTCTTTACCAAGGCAAAGAATCTCTACCGAAAATACCAGGTTTTAACCGTTAGACAGATTTCTTTTTCTCGAATGATTGTGGTGTTGTGCAAACGATGTTGTGCACATACTCAGGACAACTCAGACGAAGTCGTGAGTATCAGCTATATTCTATAAAATTGTATGATTATTGGAAAATTGCGATAACGCAGTTTGTAATATTAATATTGTGAATTTTAGCAATGTTCTGTTTCGCCATACCCAGCCATACTGTCACAGTAATTAAACGAATATTTTTGGCTCACGCTTATGTGGATAAAATTTCCTACTTGTATAAACTGGAGTCTTATAATATAATACTATATAATGCTTTGTAACAATTTTAACATATATCCCTTCAATTTTTTGGGGTTGATAGAGAAGGAGTATGTTATCAAATACACTCATCAAAAAAGTCTAAGCAAAATGTACTAATTTCAATTTTAGGATGGTTCTTCACATTATAACGTTGTATTTTATTTTTAAAATAATATCTTTAAAGTTCTATGATGTAAAAATAACAGCTGTTGTCTTTATAAGTTCTTTTAATAACAGAAATGAACAATATTAGAATATACTGTAGAAACTAAGATACATAAGAAACTAAACTTTTTTCTTACAAAATGAAATTTCTAAAGAAAATGTATTTATTGTGAAAGAATAGAACAATTTAATACAAAGTATGATGTCCTCTGCTATTCAGAACTTGTCGGCAACGATTATTCATTAAATTAATGAGACTGTTTGTGTCATCTTGCGGTATTCGCTCCTAATGGAATTGTAGCAAATCCTTCAGCTATTGGGTTGTTGTCGCTCCGTCCACGTCCTTCAAAACACGTCTCTGGAGCATGTCCCATGCGTGCTCGATGGAGTTGAGATCTGGC